>SNQJ01S0115268.1:8070-28070 GCA_010110895.2 Picea sitchensis
CAACATTTTGTGTGAGTTACAACAACCAACAAATAACATTGATGTAATTCAGAGGTAGCAATGCTCTTTTCCATTGACACATTGAGCTTGTTATGTAGTAAAGGAAATGCACTCCCTTATTTAATTGATCTTCCTTTTATTTGTTTGTCTTATCCATGTGAAAGAGGGAGAAATGAAAATGGTTTATGCATAATAGAGTTTCAAACAAATTACTGAGACTTAAGTGAATAGGTATGGAAATGTCAAACTAAGGTTTAGAGAAGAATCAAATAATACTATTCGCCTTGATGCCCCACCCCAGTTAGATGAACATACCATTAAATTGGACAACCATACATGATGTCTAAGTTAAGAAAATGTTCAAGTGAGCCATTGTTGATGGGAGGATATACAAGGAGCAATAGCAAGAAGTGTTGGATCATTTTACTCTTTAGCATAAACACTTTGTCATAGGTTGATTGGGACATTTAAATTGTTGTTTTGTACTTGAGTATATGTGAAATTGTATCTTGCTAGGTAGTGATCACATCGAGGAAAAGATTCTATTCTTTTTAATATTGGAAAGTGTTACATAAATTTAACTTTTGGTCTGCATTTATATGTAAATATATATGCTAAGTGATAGAAATGTTGTCACTTATTATCATGGGAATGTGAACGTTTAGTGGTAGCTGGATTACAGTGCTTGACAATTTTTGTACAAACAAATTTGTTGTTGATTTACAACCACACAGTGGGTTGGCTCTTTATTGGGCACTCATCCAAACCTACACATACCAATAGAATATTTTGGAACTAGTTGTAAGCCAAGAAACAAATTGGTTTCTCCATTGTAGAGAGTTTATTAACCTCAGCGATTAATAACTGAGAAACTAACTTAGATTCTTTATTAGTATTTCTTTGTTACCTAGTCGTTGTGTGCATGATACACCAAGAAAAAAATCTTCATAATCAACTGAGGATAGAGATATCTACATAAGTCTGAGAACACATAATTTTTTTTTAATTTTGCAAAGCACCCATGTTGGTGAAGCATGTGGACTGTAAGTCCTATGTTTACAGATCACAAACATGCATGTTGCTTCTAGCAATGTGTGAGCCTTCGAATCTCTAGTTTCACAACATGAACTTAGGATGGTTTTGGGAAAATTAGAGAATCATAGCTTATACATATTAAATTGTGATAGTGAGGTAGGTACACGAAATCATATCCATTCCTAGAAAAGGAAAGACATGGGTGGAGCTAAGTTAATGTTATGTAACAAATGAAGAAAAGGGAATATGAAGAAGAACTAGGAAACCTAAATCGTATTGTCAAGCATTCAAATTTTCCAGACTAAACATTAGGAACCCCTCAGTTATTCTACCTCAATTTCATGATGCAAACTTGTGATGTCAAAGACTAACAACCCATGTTAGAGATGAACCAGTAGACTTATGTAAGGAAGTAAAATATGAAACATTGTTTGAGGTCTTGTTAGTTATACAAATATCTTTTGGGTAGCTATGAAATGAGTGCAATGCACTTAAATTGGTTAAGGAAAATGGGAGAATACTAAGCAGTAATTCCATATGCATAACCAAGAAAACTAATAGCTAAAATTGAAGCTTAATTAACAACAAAAAAAGAAGGTCAAACACCTTACTAAAAGACCTATTGGATCTAAAAATGCAATCAAAAGGGTAGAACGGTAAGAAAAAAATTGAATTTTATGTTTTACAATTTTGTTTGTTTTTTGTTTTATTTTGTACAAGACAAGAAAATGTCTACACTTTCATGGCGGGTGCCATTTACAATTTTGAAAGGTTTGTTTCTTGTCCATGAAAAATAAATTCTGATCCTAACTATGAGATGAATTTCAAAATGAAGAAAAGGTACTAGAACACCTATACTAGTAGTTACGCTCAAACAATTATCTAGGGTAGAAAACAGTTCAGTAAACCATTAACGCAACACCCCTACCTCAGCAGGTTCTGCTTGACCTGCCGGTCTTTGGATCTTCAACTTCCCCTGAGCCGAAATGGCTATTTGATTCCTATCTGGAATCTCCAACACTTATAACCACAGGTCCTTCTTAGAAGTTACGCCTGCGTGACCAAGCACTAGGCATGAACCCCTACTTCCACATAACCACTAACGCGACCACTGACTTAAACCAAAAAGGTATTTCGGGTTTCGCAACTTCCCGATTCCTGATGTCGATTTCCCTGGCTCCTTCAAATCCCGAAACCCTGAAAAGGGATAACGGGTCTTTAGCTCCTCCCTAGCCCTTCACCAATGTGACCCCAACTGTGACCTGGGGCCCAAATTTCACGCATTGGGATTTCGTGTATCAGGGATTTGTGATGTAAAGTTCTCCCTTCGCTCGATAGTTGAAATACCGATATTCCTTTTCCACAGATCAACGGTCTCAAACCTTCGATGATCCGACGGTCTAGATTTCATCAGGATTTTTCCTATCGTGACTTCACGACGCTTGACTCTGAGCCACAACTTTCTCCACACTCCTGAATTGATGAAATTCAAAACAAGAGATCAACAACTCTCATTGATCCAGATCCAACGACAGTCCTCCCTCCTGAGATTTCCTTCTGCAAAGCGACTTTGACCCTCGTCTCACCTTCGAACTCTTCGAAGTCTCTATCCCTCTTGAGCTTGGTTCTTGCCTCAAACTCTAATATTATAAGGGATTCTTGCACGCACTCCTCGCAGCCTTCATGATAATCTCTGATTATCTGATGTCTTCCCCCTCTGCGTACTCCTTGTGACATAAATTTTTCAACCACTCTTTGGTTGGAAAAGTCTAAGACTTCAACTGACCTACGCACACCTTGCACGACTCTGTGCTATACTTGCACTTTTGCTGGTATGAGAATAATGATATCCCTCCTGAGCTTTTTTGAGGTAAAACTCAAAATCTTGTCAACGCACTCGTTGCGGACCTTCGTTGCACTCCTTGCAGGAATTCCCAGGACGAGAAACAATTGAAACTCATACTCTCCCTCTCAAAGACTTCATACATTCAACATGAAATCATACACATAAGAATTGAAACAAATGCATAACAAAGCATATAAACAAACTGCAAACATACCATTCAATAGATGTAAACAACATCCATAACAACACCATGAAACTGAATCAAAGACTTCTTATATTTACTCAAGTGCTTCTGTACATGGTCTCTATAGGAACAACTATATGCTCATACGACTTCTACAACTTTATGCTATGTTCTCATATGCTCTCTTACTCTACAGCTTCTAACTTCTACAATGAGAATAATGATACAATCCCATACATGCGAGGGAGCTTTCTCGAGTTTTTCCTCCTACAACTCAAGCTATCTAATTGAATTAAATCCTACAACAACTTTACATTGATTACATTAAATTCCTATGACTGACAGATGAGAGAAACCTCTCAAGATCTGCGTTACAATATCCAAACAATAAATGCAAACATATCCCTTCCAAATATTACATTAATGTTTCATCTTTTAAAATTCAAAATATCTCCAAAATGCACGTTGGTGCATATCCAGCTATCCTGCGCTTTGCGCTTTCTTGCAATGCTCCTACATCATACTCCTCTGGCTGAAAAATTCATGGACTCCTGTTCATGAGCTCCTGCACCATATGTCCATGTTTCTGGATAATTTCTTCACTTTCCCAACTGGCATCCTCAATCGGGTGTTCTTTCCATTTTACCAAATACTCAAAATATGTCTTTCTTTGAGTTTTCTTGCTTACTCTCTGATCAATGATCTTTTTGATTTGCGGATTTTCAGCTACATGCATCTGTTTGAACCATTGAATTTCTCTCTGATTCTCTTCTCCTCTTGCTTCATCTTCTCTGTAAGGATACAGATCTTCTATGTTGAATATGGGTGATATTCCCACACCATCTAGCAATTCTATCTCATAAGCATTTGCCTCAAATTTTTGAAAAATCTTACACGAACCTATCTTTTTTATCTCCAGTTTCTTATATGTTCCCCTTGGGAACCTTTATTTTCTTAGATGCGCTAACAATAAATCTCCCACTTCGAATTGAAGCTCTGTTTTGTGTTGATCTGCTCTGCGCTTATATTCCTGGTTAGAACTTTGCAATCGCTCTCTAATTTTACTGTAGAGCTCTTACATCTCTGCTGCAAAATCTTCTGCTCCAACACTTCTGAATTCACTCTACTCCAAGTCTCTCAAATTAGATACTCCTCTTGGCTGCATTCCATACATTATCTGGAATGGGCTTTGTCCTGTTCTTTGGTTAGGTGAGTCGTTATATGCAAATTCCGCTTGTGGCAGAATCTGATCCCACTGACTATGTTGTTCAGCTACAAAACTCCTCAATAAATCCCCTAAACTTCAATTTACCACCTCAGGCTGTCCATTCGTCCGAGGGTGATATGCTGAGCTAAAAGATAAATTTGTCCCCAAATTTTTCCATAGTGTCCTCCAGAAATGACCAACAAATTTGGTATCCCTGTCCAAAACAATACTCTTGGGTAAACCATGAAGTCGAATGACTTATTTGAAAAACAGATTTGCAATGTGTGTTGCATCACTGGTTTTCTGACATGGAATGAAATGTGCTATTTTTTAGAATCTGTCGGCTACCACGAATATGGAATTACAACCTCTTTGTTTCCTTGGTAGTCCTAACACAAAATCCATGCTTACCATGTCCCACGACCTTTCTGGTACTGGCAATGGTTGATACAACCCTATATTCTGTCTTTTCCCCTTTGTGTGCTGACAAATTCTACATCTGTTGACAAATTTATTAACATTTGTCCTTATCCCTGGCCAATAATACAGACTGTTTAGTTGCACAAATGTTTTTTCATGGCCAAAATTTCCATCTAATCCCCCACTATGTTTTTCCTTTAAAAGGTTTTCTCTCATAGAACTCTTCGGGATACACAATTGATTTTCTTTGAATAAAAATCCATCTTGATTTAAATATTCAATCCATTGGATTTTGTCCCTCAGAACATGATTCTCACATGCTTCATAAGCATCCTTGAAATATGAATCATCCATGTACATGTCCTTAAGGCTATCAAAACCTAAGGTCTTCACTTGAAACTCCTGTAGAATCACGCATTTCCTACTCAATGCATCAACAACCTTGTTAGCAGTTCTAGAAATGTGATTTACAACAAAAGTAAAGTTCTGCATAAATTCAACCCATTTTTCATGTTTCTGGTTCAATTTTTCCTGTCTAGTTACGAATTGTAAAGCATGGTTGTCGCTATACAAAACTAATTCTTTCGGAACCAAGTAGTGCCTCCATTTCTTCAGTGCTTGTATGACTTCATAAAACTGCATAAAACTCTTTATAATACGTGGAATATTTCATCTTGGTCTCATTCAACTTCTCACTGAAGTATGCAATTAGTCTATTGTCTTGACTTAACACTGCTCCAACCACGAATCCACTTGCATCACATTTGAATTGAAATGTCTTACTGAAATAGGGTAAAACTAGAACTGGCTATTCAATTATCTTCTCCTTCAATAACTTGAAGCTTTTCCCTGCTTCCTCTGTCCAATGAAAATATTTATGTCTTTTCTTGACTGTGTCCATCATTGATACACTAATCCCACTAAAATTTATGATGAACTTCCTATAAAAACTGGCTAATCCATGGAAGCTTCTGGCTTCAAAGATATTCCTCGGAGATGGCCATTCTTTGATTTCTTTTATCTTCTCAGCATCCATCTTCAAATCATTCGAAGAGATCACAAAACCCAAATAAATGAGTTCTTTCTTCATGAAATACGACTTCTTCAGATTTATCAACAACTTCTCTTGCTGCAACCTCCTCATCACTAAAGTTAAATGTCTCAAATGTTCCTCCTCAGTCTTACTGAAGATCAATATATCATCAAGATACACAATTACAAACTTCCCAATGAAATCCTTCAAGACTTCATTCATCAATCTCATAAAAGTACTTGGTGCATTCATCAAACCAAATGGCATGACAAGCCATTCATACAATCCTTCATTCGTCTTAAATGTTGTCTTCCATTCATCACCTTCCCTCATTCTAATCTGATGATATCCTATTTTCAGGTCAATTTTTGAAAAAAAAAATTCCCCACTCAAGAAATCCATCAAGTCATCCATCCCGGGTAAAGGAAATCTATACCTGATGGTGATTTTGTTTATAGCCCTCGAGTCTGTACACATTATCCATCCACCATCCTTCTTCGGACTTAGCACTATTGGCACATCGCATGGAATCAACCTTTCTCTAATCAACCCTTTTTCCATCAAATCCTGGACTTGCTTCTTAACTTCCTCATTCTCCTACGGTGTCAGTCTGTACACTGCTTTGTTTGGTAAACTTGCTCCTGGTATAAGATCAATGTGATGGCTTATACTTATGATGGGCAGTAATGAACAAGGTAAATCATCCACCACTATATCAATGAAATTTTCCAGCAGTTCCTGAATTTCCTTAGGTAGATCATTTATTGAAGTACTGGTCAAGATGACTCTAGGTTTTCTTACCACAACAAACTAGATTTCTTCACCCTTCTTGACTTCATCCGGAAGTTCCTTCCCACTCATGAAAAGTATAGTATTTCTTATTTCTTCTTTCACCTTCTTGTCTTCAATTGGCAGCAACATATGCGTCCTACCATTATTTTCCAAGGTATAGATGTTCTTTATTCCATCATGGATAACATTTTTGTCATATTTCCACGGTCTCCCCAACAAAATATGACAGACATACATGGGAATAACATCACATAAGATCTCATCTCTATAACCTCCTATCTTAAATTCAACTAAACACTATTTAGTGACGGTTACCTAATGTCCTTTTTGCAAAAAATGACACTTTATATGGACTTGGATGTGCAACTGTCTCCAATTCCAGCTTTTCCACCATCTCTATGGATACTAGATTATCTGTGTTCCCACTATCCACTATCACCTTGCATACCCTATCATTGGTCTTGCAAGCGGTTATGAACAAACTGTTCCTCTGGACTAGATTCTCCACCTCTCTCTCTGGCTTCAAGATAATTTTCCTCATCATTAAGGATCTTTCGCCTTCTACATATTTTGCCTCAACATTTCGCCCTTCCGCTTCTGAAATGTGAGCTTCACCTCCTCCATATATTTTTTTATCAAGACATTCAAAATATTTGTGTCTAGTCTTTCCATAGACAAAACACTTTATTTCACCTCCTCTGCCTCTTCCTCTTCCTCTTGCTCGCGGAAAAGTGTTCCTATCGGCATATTGTCTTCCCTGTGAACTTCCTCCCCTTTCTGGGTGATTATGAGGTTTCTTTTCTTTATCCTTGGGCTTATGTACTATGTCCTGGGCAATTGCTTTGCCTCTTCTCTCACTTCTACCTCTTCTCCTTTGAACTTGCTTTCAGGCCAATTTTTTCTCTGCTTTCAGAACGATCTGATAAGCTTCTTCTACATTCTGAATTGTCACCATGCTCATCTCATCCTGAATATCATATCTCAGGCCATTCATATATATTGTGACCTTTTCATCATCACTCTCACAATGACCAACTCTAATGTTTATCCTGTAAAACTCCCCAGTGTATTCCTTCACTATCATCCCCCTCTGTCTCAAATTCTGCATTCTTCAAAACAAATTAATTTGGTAATATTTGGGTATGAATTTTTCTTTCATCTTGACGGCCATCCTGTCCCAACTTTTGATTATTTTCTTGCCTTTGCAACACTTGTCAGCCTGCAGTTCATCCCACCACAATGTTGCATGCCCTTTCAGTCTAGTGACAACATGTTTTACTTTCTTATCTTCCTCTATATCTTCATAATCGAAGTATTTATCTAGATCTCTAAACCAATCTAGCAGCTCCTCAATGTCTAAGTTGCCTTCATACATCGGGATATCCATTTTTTCTCTACCCCCTATTCTTGCAACAACTTTGAATAGATGTTCTTTTGCAGCATCTTCTACTGCAACTTCTTCTTCGGCTCTAACCTCATTCTCATTTTGGGATTCACTGACATCTCTAGTATTAGGTGTTCGCCTCTGTGTTGTCTCCATAGAATCGAATCGAGCACGAAGTTCTCTCATGTCCCTTTCCATGGTTGGATTGGGCATGGGCATTTCTTGATGTCTTCTTGGTGACATTTTTTCAATCTATCCATGCAAAATTCAAATCACAACTTTCCTCTGTCTTCCCTCTACAGAAAACAAAGGTTGTTAGCTGAGCTCTGATAAACCACCTGATGGGATGTATCAGAGTATTTTATTTATCTACCCTCTGCTACAGAAGTTTAAGATCTGTGCTCCGATACCACCTGGTGCAACACCCCTACCTCAACAGGTTCTGCTTGACCTCCTGGTCTTTGGATCTTCAACTTCCCCTAAGCCGAAATGGCTCTTTGATTCCCAGCTGGAATCTCCAACACTTATAACCACTCGCCCTTCTTAGAAGTTACGCCTGCATGATCAAGCACTAGGCACAAACCCCTACTTCCACGTGACCACTAACACAACCACTAAATTAACTCGAAAAGGTATTTCGGGTTTCACGACTTCGCGATTCCTGATGTCGATTTCCCTGACTCCTTCAAATCCTGAAACCCTGAAAATGGTTGACGGGTCTTTAGATCCTCCCTTGCTCTTCACCGATGTGACCATGACTGTGACCTGGGGCCCAACTTTCACACATCAAGATTTCGCGTATCGGGGATTTGTGATGTAAATTTCTTCCTTCACTCGATAGCCAAAATACCGATATTCCTTTGCCACAGATCAATGATATCAAACTTTCGATGATCTGACGGTCTAGATTTCATTGGGATTTCATGTATCGTGACTTTGCGACTCTTGACTCTGAGCCACAACTTTCTCCACACTCCCGAATTGACGAAATTCAAAACACGAGATCAAAAAATCTCGTTGATCCATATCTGATGGCAGTCCTCCCTCCTGAGCTTGGTTCTTGCCTCAAACTCTAAGATTCTAAGGGATTCTTGCACGCACTCCTTGTGGCCTTCACGATAATCTTTGATTATTTGATGTCTTCCCCCTCTGTGTACTCCTTGTGAAATTCAACCACTCCTTGGTTGGAAAAGTCTAAGAATTCAACCATCTTGCGCACACCTTGCATGACTCTGTGCTATACTTGAACTTCTGCTGGTATGAGAACAACGATATCCCTCCTGAGATTTTTTGAGGTAAAACTCAGAATCTTGTCAACGCACTCGTTGCAGACCTTCGCTGCACTCCTTGTAGGAATTCTCAGGACGAGAAACAATTGAAACTTATACTCTCCCTCTCACAGACTTCATACATTCAACATGAAATCATACACATAAGCATTGAAACAAATGCATAACAAAGCATATAAGCAAACTGTAAACATATCATTCAATAGATGTAAATATTAACCATAACAACACCATGAAACTGAATCAAATCCTTCTTATATTAACTCAAGTGTTTATGTACATGGTCTCTATAGCAACAACTATCTTCTCATATGATTTCTACAACTTTCTTCTTTGTTCTCCTATGCTCTCTTACTCTACAACTTCTAACTTCTACAATGAGAATAATGATACAATCCCATACATGCGAGGGAGATTTCTCGAGTTTTCCCTCCTACAACTCAAGCTATCTAATCGAATTAAAGCCTACAACAAATTTACATTGATTACATTAAATTCCTATGACCGGCATATGAGAGAAACCGCTCAAGATCTGCATTACAATCTCCAAACCATAAATGAAATCATATCCCTTCCAGATATTACATTAATGTTTCATCTTTTCAAATTCAAAATATCTCCAAAATGCGCACTGGTGTGTATCCAAATGTCCTCCACTTTGCGCTTGCTTGCGATGCTCCTGCATCCACCATTTTAAGAGGAAAATAATTGTTGTCCTAAAAATATCAAAATGGTTGAGCCAAGGATCCCAAATTCTATGATGAAGGATGAGATTGGAAATCAGATTTCCTCCCCACTTTTTAAAAGAAATGGAAGACAATATAAACATCGTTGTTATCCTTAAATGAAACCTCATTATTCTTATTTGTACAAGATGGAAGCTAAGTAGTATGGATATCTATCTCAATTATAATAACATGGTTAGAGCATCTCCTGTCTTTAGTGCAAGAATCAATATAACCATCATAAAATAGAGGAGAACTTAGGTCAAAGGGAGTGAGCTTTTTGACTATGATGGGGCTGCAAAAATTAGAGCTTCCACCAAAATAATCTTAAGCTAAAAAACACTTTCCTTAACATCCTTCTTGAACAAAAAGGTATCAATATGTATTGAATTAGCTAATGAGGAGTGTGAACCAGTCTTTAGAAAACTATCTTTGGGGGAAACCCAAAGTTGATTAGATCCATCATTGGGAACTTTAGGCATCTTCTTACTTTCTTCTGGGAAGAAAATTGCATCCAAATGGTAGGTTCCTAAGGGATCATCATAAATAAAATCACGATGACCAATGGAATAAGAGTCCAAAACTTTTTTTGGACTACCAAGAGTAATTACCTAAGAGTATTTATCATATTTAGGAGAAGGTTTATTATAGAACTATGATACCTTATGGTTATATTTGTTAGCAAGGAGATTATGTTTAGGTTTCTGATTTTCAGGATCATATTCATTATAAAACATTAGGCTTCCAAATCAATCATGCTCGAAAAAATTATCTGTCATATCATCAAACTGAAAGTTACCACTGTTTACATCAAGATCTAGATTTATCTTTATATGGTGGAAGATTTTTGTATTTGAAATACTATCGGGAAGAGAATTTTGTGAGTTATTTCCATCGTTGAATGTTTGGATTTTTTTCTTCACAAATCTCATTACTAAGTGAAATTTCACTCTGTAGACTATAGAGAGGAAGACTACTAACACTAGGGGTGATGATCTTGGTATGAGGATTCATAGTGGTGGTATGAGGGATATAAACCTTATTAATTTGATCAATACCATCTTTGAAAATGGTCTCATCAAAAGGGAAATATCACACAAGTCCTATTTGAAATGTGAATCGTGAAAAAGAGAATCATCAATACCAAATTCGTGTGCAAGCTCTTGATCACAATATGAACTAGATTGAGATTGGATTCTTGATTTCTTGAAGAATGGACTTTGGTTTTGTGATGCTCATGCATTGAAAAAAAGTTCTCAATAACCTATTCCCATTTTTTCTTTCATCTATTTATCATAGAAGTTTTTTTGGCATGTACTAATTTATCATAGGTATGAAGATCAAGGTGTTCACTAAAAAAATCACACCATGGGAGGATTTATGAAGGACTAAATTTATGCCTTAGGTCCCATAATATTTCCTTAAAGAGGTCAAAAGAATGCTTCCATCCAAAGATGGAATGATCATGAAGAAAATTGAACCATTCAATGGCCTTCCCATGAAGTGTGCAAGGAAAGACACATACCATAAGCAAACTATCAAAGGTTTCCTTCAAGAGAAAATAGTCCATGAAGGTTTTGATGTGCTCATTTAGGTCTTCATGAGGAAAACCTTTAAATTAAGGAAGGTCATCAATCAAACACTAGAATCTCGAACCATAGCCTGAGAAACCTAGAGTATTGTAAGGTATTACTATTGGCCACCAAATATCTATCATGATTGTCTATAATAAAAGAACCAACTAAGATAAATCTCATGGATAGAATAGTATTAATTCTCAAGGATGAATAATTTTTATTCTTTAGGATAAATAGGAAAAATTTTAAGAGATTATGGACGTAGGAAAAACAAATTATCATTTTTTAAAAACACCTACAAGTCATCGGTATTATGACGTCCATAACATCGCTCCCATGGAGTCCACATTGTTGATATATAGCTTACCTTCGCTCAACCGACGTTACCATCCGTCAGTGTTTCGACTTCTATAACGTTGCTCCCATGGCGTTCACGTCACAAGCGAGATTTCATACACGTCAAAAATCCCATGACGTTCACGTCGCAAGTGAGATTGCATACATGTCGGAATAGGGACATTAACTGGCGTCGATATTGCGATGTTCCGAGCGTTGCTTCCATGGTGTCCACATAGTGGAGACCGATGAAATGGGACGTCGGAATTCCGATGTCTCTAGCGTCGCTGTAGTGACGACTATATGGGGTTTGGACAGTCAAATCTGAGACGACACATGTATTCATGAAACATCGCAATAGAGACGATATCTATGGCGTCGAAAAAGTGACATCATGTGAAACGACATTTTAGGGGGTCCACTATTTGTCGTTCTACCAAAAATATAAAGTGGCAATTGCGTCGAACGCGCTGTCGGAATTTGACCCAAATGTACTAGTGAGTGTGCGTAGAGTAAATAAGGAACTCAAATGATTGACAGCTGAAGTCTACATCGCGTGGCCATAAATTATTTTTAACAAGTTGGAATGTAACATATGCTTTTAATGAAGATCGTGCCACTTGAACTATGTCTCGAGTTTAGAGAAGATCGTGCCAGGTGGGCACATTAGAGAAATTCATTCTGAAGCTTAGAAGGAGTAGTGCCAGAGAAGGCCTATCAAAGTTGTTGAACACTCTGAAGAAAATTTACCATAGTTACTGAATACTCTGAGGGCTCTGCAAGGAGTGCTCAAGAAGAATTTTGGAAAAAGTCTTAAGTCTGAGTTTTTAGAAACTCAGAGTGTAAAGAGTGCACAGGGGAAACACTTTGTTAAGTGTTAGTCAAATTCAAGGAGAGAGTGCAAGGAGTGTGCCCGAGGTTGAGTGGCTTCAAGTCCACAAAAGCTAAGGATAAAGAGTGTCTATACTGTCAGGAGGGCAGAAGGATTTGTTAAGGGGGAAAAGGGTTGATACCTTTAGAGATCTGAGAAAACCAAACATCATGAGAGATAGGTCCATTGTGCACGACGAATTTGTAAGGAGTGCAAAGATTGAGAACCCTTTAAGGTTCAGGTTGTGGAGGAAGCATAAGGTGATCACAAGTGAGCCTAATTCAAACCAAAAGCTCAGGAGGAGTAGCATTTTCCCAAGAACATAAGTAGAGGCCAACAAAAAACCCTGCAAGAGAGAAACATTCAAAGGGCCTAGCCCATTTGAATTTTTAAAGCATTTCAAGCTCAAGAGGTGTAGCACAAGAAAAGGCCGAGCCTTTAAAGTTTATTGAAAATTCCTTTATTGAAAGGAAAGCGTAGTCAACATATGAGGAGCTACAACTATCATTTGATTAGTTGTTGGAAGAAATTTGGGCCATCAGATTAGAATCCAGAACAAAAGGGGAGTGTGCACGGAGGAGAAAAAATCCCAGCTATTGGATCTAAGTGCGTGGATTGACGACCGTCAGATCCAAGTAATTTTCCCTGGTTTTAACCTTGAGCATTCTTCGTACTATGAAATTCTAGAGATTTTTCATACTTGTTTTTAGAGGAGAAGCAGACTCCTGAAGTCATGGGGAGCCGAAGTGAATCTGGACCGTCCATTTCCAAAGGACATGTGTTAGAAGATTAGGGATATTCCAGAGGTACGACTATCTGAAAGAACAAAAGGATGAAGTATAGGGGACTCCCGAAGCTTCGAAGAGTCAGAGTCCATCTCCACCATCCATTTGGAAGGGACACGTGTCAGCAAATCCATAGGTCCGTAGGCATAACACCCCGAAGGAATAAGGTTAAGGCAAGGCAAGAACTCCCAAAGGGTTGGGAGCTGGAGTAGATCCTCACCGTTGAAGTGATAGTACATGTGTCATTATATCCTAGAGTCTGGAAGGTTGACTGTTTGAGAGGAAGGTAGTGTAGTGGCAGGAGTTTTTCAGGGCTCCCAAAGATTCAAACAGTGGAGTAGATATCCACCATTTATTTCATTGGGCAAGTGTCAATGCATCCAGTACTACGGAGGTATGACACTCCAAAGGAAACATGGTGCATAGAGTGAGAATACCCAGAGACTCGAAGGTTGGAGCTCATCTGGGCCGTCCAAAGTAGTGGACATGTGGCAACATATTGTGAAGTCCAGAGAGTTAGCACTCCAGAGGAAAGTGAGGAGAATTGCATAGGGACAGAGCGTTGTCGAAGCTTTGAAAAGTGGATAATATCTTATTCGTTCATTACGAGGAACACATGGCAGGATATCCAACATTCCAGAGGATAGACACTCCAGGAGAATTGGGTTGTGGTATAACGAAAAACTCTGAATCCTGGAGGCCTGAAGTGTTATGGGTCGTTGATCCAAGATAGGACAGGTGGCAGTAGATTCAGAGTCAATCCTATGGATTCAATCCTAGTCATCCATTGGAGGAGGATGCTTGGTGAAAGATCCAGAGATTGGGGACATGGAACTTTGAAGAATCTGCATTGTTGTGTAGATAGGGAGAAAAAATCATCGAAGTCCTGAAAGGCATCCTAGTCGTTGATCAAGAAGGGGACATGTGAAAAAAGGAGAAACCCCTTCGACGTTTCGGCAATTAAGAAGATTTGTGGAGAAGGCATGGTGAAGAAATCGTCGAAGCCCGAAGTGTGAAAGAGGTAGAGATCCATCGATTTGATGGGAAATTAGGAGTTGTCCGATTTGTTTTTAGATGATTGGAAATTTTCAAGGGTTGTGTGCGTTGGGTGCGATTAAGAAAATTTGTCGAAGCCCGAAAATGAGAGATATGAACTGTTGATTTGCCGAGGCTTGAGAGTCGTCGATTTGACATTTGGGTGTGTTTATTGATTCGATGATTGTGGAAGTTTTTGGAAAAATGTTGAGGGAAAACCGTTGAAGCTTGAGGTGCAAAAGAGGCATAGAGTTATTGATATGGGGAGCGCCAGAGCCGTCCGATTTGAATTTTTTGGCGATCGATACTTTGCGAATGTTATGCATCTTGGATGTGGTCAGAAATCACCAAAGCCCGAAGGGAATAGATCCAGACCATCCATCGGTCAGAGATTGAGGTCCATCAATTTGATACATGGACACAAGTGCTTGTTCAACATTTGTCACTTGGAAAAGATTGTGCGTTGGAGCGAAAAAGAAATCACCAGAGGGTGAAGCTTGAATTATAACCTTTTGTCTTGGCGCTCAGTCATAGCCTAGGGTCATATGCCATTTCTGTCGATAAAAAGGGCTAAGGGCCTGAAATGAAATTTTAGAGGTAAAGGGGCTTAGTGTGAGCTCATGGGTTCATTCATGGATCTGCACATAGAATGAAAGGACATGTGTAAAGGATTTTTGGGGCTCAACAATGCCCGAAGAGCTGATTCAACTCCTAATTTAAACGATCCTAGACCAGAAGGTCGAGTGGACCCGGAGTGAGGGAGGGGGTTTACATCAAGTGGTATCAGAGCCCAATTTATGTCTATAGACAACATGAAAAGGAGAAGGAGAAGACATAGTATTGATGCTCCGTGAAGAGTGTTGCAATGTGTGCAACAAACAATAGAAAACTAGGTGGGATGAAGGAGAAGAACCAATTGCGTTCTTGAAAACAAAGGTGAAAGATGGCTACTGAAGGCCATGCAGAAAGCTCAAGGAGGCCTCCAACAGGTGAGAAAAGAGCAGAGGGATACAAAGCTCAAATAGATTATAGCAGAGCTTGACAGGATAATGTTGAATATGCAACAGGAAGTGAGAGGAAGTTGGAGGTATGAATGGCCCATGAAGCAGAAGGAAAAGTGGTCTATCCAACAGTTGATTTCCAGAAGGCAGAAGAATAATTTGAGGAGGTGGTTGAGGTATGTTGAAACCCTTAGTGTCATAGAGGAGGAGATGGTTTACATTTTTGAATCAGAGGTTGGAAGGAAACTCAGTGATGAAGTTTCAAATTTCTAGGAGGGAAATGAAGAGAGATCAAGTAGAGATCTCATAAACTACCACGAGGGAGAAGTGAAATTTCATATTGCTGGGAGGGAAATGAGATGAGATCAGTCAAATATCTCATAGACTGCCAAGAGGGAAGGAGTGGAACCTCAGGTTGCCAGGTGGGAAAGAAGGAGGAGATGAGACTGTATGAAAGTCTTAGGAGCTTATAAAGGAGTTCAGATCAGCAAGGAGTGTTGATAGAAATGGAGATGAGATTGTCTGAGAGTCTCATGAACTTAGAGGAGAGTTCATATCAACAAGCAATGCTGACAGAGGAGGAGGATCAAAGGCACATTCTGATCATTTGAGTAATAAGTATATTCCTTCCAAGCAACCCAACAGAGGCCAATGCATATATTGAATGTGCAACAGAGGATAGATAGCCAACCAAGACTGCCATGAAAGAGGAGAAGGAGAAGAAATTTACATCTACCTAGGAGATGGAAGAAGAGGATAATTCAGATAAGATTGTGGGAGTAAGAGTTGAATATGTTAGAGGATTGGTTAGACAATCCAGAGATAGAAGAATACTGCCAGAGGGATGCAATTGTGAAGAATGAAGAAGAATTTCAGTCTGAGGAGTAGCTAGATGAAGATAGAATTGTACCAACACAAGTAGAGGATATTACAGAAGGAGAAATGTCATGGGATATGGTTGAGAAGAATCTCAATAGCATGGTTGTATATTTTGGACCTTCAATGGAGTGGCAAGCTAGTGCCACAAGAGATGAAAAAAAACTGGGAGATTAGATTGAACTGCCCTTTGATTTGTATGAAGGAGTGGAAAACCTGGAGAAAATGGTAATGGCATAGAGCCAACACATCCAATAGGTTGAGTTGGAAACTAATGAAGAGGAGTTGCAGCAGAGAAGACTGCAAAAGATGAGCCAACCAATAGACTAGCTAGACAGAGTGATAAAAGAAATGAGAAGGATGATGTTGAAGACAACAGAGGAGACAATCAACAGTAGGGAGAATTTGAGCAGAGGAGATCCTAAAACAATAGGACAAAATCAAGAACAATAACAACAAAGTAGAGGAGAATATGGACAACTCCACATGAAAATTTGGGATCCTGGAGGATCTCAACCCCAGCAGTAGGAGAGCCATGAGAAGGAGCTCATGATTTTGTCAGTGAAGGAGTATGATGTAGGATCATTGCTCCACCTCATTAGCGCCAACAAGCCAACACATCAATGCACAAGGAGGAATGGATTCCAAGGAAAGAGAGGTGTCGGCCCTCTCATTTTGAACCCAATTTAAAAAATTTAATGCAACTAAATGTAATTAAATTTTGAAGGTTCAAGGAAACCCCAACCACCGTCTTTGTATAGGATGATTTATTGTAATAGGTAGAGTCTCCTTTAATGGATGACAATAGGTGGGATCTAGATCCAATTAAGACTAGATGGAAATTCAATGTAATTAATGCGAGTAGGTAGTTGGAGCGAAGGATCGAGGAGCCCCTCTTTGGTAAAAATATCTTGTATCAAAATTCATTAGATGAAGAGTAGAGAGAGTTGTAGAGAGAGCTCAAGAGAGGAGAGTAGAAGAGATGAGACTCTGTTTTAGTCCATCCTTTGTAATTCTTTGTACAAATACATTCAGATATAATACAAAAGAAATTTTTCCTGCATATGAGGTGTCTGTGTTTTTATGTGTGATGAATGGTTATTTTATGAATGTTCTCTGTGCTTATTAATGTATGATGTAGATGTATGCAGGTATATTACATTTGAAATTTTATATAGAATTCTCTATCTTTGTGTATTTCTGAGTAGTTCTGGACTCTTAGGCTTGTGCAAGGAGTGCACAACAGAGTAATTGAAAAATCTGTGAATCTAGTGCAAGGAGTGCACTTGAACTCTGTATCGAGTTCAAATAAGAGTGTGTTAGGTGGGAACTCCAGAGAAATTCATTCCGAATCTTAGAAGTAGTAGTGCCAGATAAATTCATTGAGCGAGCGCAAGGAGTGCGCAGGAAGAATTTTGGAAAAAGTCTTAAGTCTGAGTCTTTTAGAAACTCAGAGTGAAAAGAGTACATAGGGGCAAAAATTTGTTAAGTGTTAGTCAAATTCAAAGAGAGAGCACAAGGAGTGCACCAGAGGTCGAGTGGATTCAAGTCCACAAAATCTTAGGAGAAAGAGCATCTAGAATTTCAGGAGGGCAGAAGGATTTGTTAAGGGGGAAAAGGGCTGAGACCCTTAGAGATATGAGAAAACAAAATCTCAGGAGAGATAGTGCCATTGTGCATGAGGAATCTGTAAGGAGTGCAGAGGTTGAGAATCCTTTAAGGTTTAGGTTGCAGAGGAAGCACAAGGTGAGTGCAAGTGAGCCTACTTTAAGCCCAAAGCTCAGGAGGAGTAGAGTTTTCCCAAGAATGCAAGAAGAGGCCAACAGACATCCCTACAGGAGAGAAACATTCAAAGGGATGAGCCTCTTTGATTTTTTAAATAATTTCAAGCTCAGGAGGTGTAGCGTGCGAAAAGGACGAGCCTTTGAAGTTTATTGAAAATTCCTTTATTGAAAGGAAATCCCAGTCAACAGAGAAGGATATACAACCATCGTTGGATTAGCTATCAGAAGAAATTTGGACCGTCAGATCAGAGTCCAGAACATAAGGGGAGCACACACGGAGGAGAACATGTCCCATTCATTGGATCTGAGCACATGGATCGATGATCATCAGATCCAGGTAAGTCTCCCTTGGTTTAACCTTGAGCACTCTTCATACTCTGGAAGTCCGGGTATTTTTCATACTTGTGTTCAGAGGAGAAGAAGACTCCCGAATTCGTGGGGAGCCGAAGTGAATCTGGAACATCCATTTCCAAAGGATGCATTCCAATAGATTAGGGATAGTACGGAGGTTTTTCTATCCAAAAGAACAAAAGCGAATAGTATAGGGGACTCCCGAAGCTTCGAAGAGTCGTATTCCATCTCCACCGTCCATTTGAAAGGGATATGTGTCAGCATATATAGAGGTCTTGAGTCATAACACTCTGGAGGAATAAGGATAAGGTGAGGCGAAAACTCCTAAAGGGTCGAGAGCCAGAGCATATCATCACCGTTGAAGCGAGAGGACATGTGTCATTAGATCCTGGAGTCTAGAAGTTCGACACTCCGGGAGGAAGGTAGTGTAGTGGCACATCGGTGAATATGCATTGTTGTTTAGATAGGGAGAAAAAATTGCCAAATTCCCTAAAGGCATCCTACCAATTGATCAAGAAGGGGACACGTGGAAAAAGGAGAAACCCCTTCGACGTTTCGACGATTAGGAAGATTTGTGGAGAAGGCGATGTGAAGAAATCGTCGAAGCCTGGAGTGCAAAAGAGGTGGAGAGCCATCTATTTAGTGGGAAGTTAAGAGCCATCTAATATGTTTTTCGTCAATCGAAAATTTGCAAGGGTTGTGTGCATTGGGTGCGATCAAGAGAAATTGTCGAAGCCCGAAAAGGAGAGATTTGAACTGTTGATTTTTTTAGGCCTGAGAGCTATCAATTTGAAATTTGGGTGTGTTCATCGATTTGGTGATTGTGGAATTTTGTGGGAAAATGTTAGGGGAAAACCGTCGAAGCCTGAGGCACAAAAGAGGCGTAGAGCCGTTGATCTGGGGAGTGCCAGAGCCATCCGATATGACTTTTTTGGTGATCGACACTTTACGAATGTTATGCATGTTGGATGTGGTCGAAAATCACCGAAGCCTGAAGGGAATAGATCGAGACCGTCCATCGACCGGAGCTTGAGGACCTTCGATTTGATACATCGGTGCAAGTGATTTTTCGACATTCAACACTTGGAAAAGATTATGTGATCGAGAGGAGAAGAAATCGCTAGAGGGCGAAGCCTGAATTAGCGCCTTTTGGCTTGGCGCTTGGTCATAGCCCAAGGTCATAAGCCATTTCCTTCGGTTAAAATGGATAAGCGCCCGAAATTAAATTTTAGGGGAAAATGGGCTTAGTGTGATCCTGCGGGTTCATTCATGGACCTGCACATAGAATGAAAGGACCTGTGTAAAGGATTTCGGGGGCTCAGCAGCGCCCAAAGAACCGATTCAACTCCTGATTTGAATGATCCTAGACCAGGAGGTCGAGTGGACCCCGGGTGAGGGAGGGGGTCTACATCACAAGTTTAATTTTAATATAGAGTAAAGGTTGAATGAATGTCATTAGTGGTTTTAAT
>SNQJ01S0115269.1:4263-17690 GCA_010110895.2 Picea sitchensis
GATGACATACTTGTATATTATAAGTCTGAAAAGGAGCATGAACATCACCTAACACTAGTATTGCAAGTGTTGAGAGAACATCAATTGTATACCAATATGAGTAAGTGTTATTTTTACCAAGAACAGATCCATTACTTGGGACAAATTATTTCAAAACAAGGCATAGTAGTGGATCTAGATAATATTGAAGCCATTAGAGGATGGCCAACACTTAGGAATGTTTCAAAAGTCAGATCTTTTATGGGGTTAGTTGGTTTCTACAGAATATTCATAGTAGGTTTCTCTAAGATTGCTCATCCCGTCACTTCTTTGAAAAACAAGGGAACTAAATTTGAATGGACATCTGAATGTGAGGAGAACTTTAATTTTTTCAAGGAGTTACTCACTAGTGCACCTATGTTAAATATTGTTGACCCAAATGAAAATTTTGTGGTATGTACAGATGCATGCAAGGAAGGACTTGGTGGATTCCTCACTCAAAATGGAGATGTCATTGGTTATGAGTCCAAAAATCTTAAAGAGCATGAGAGGAACTATGCCACACATGACTTGGAGCTTGTTGCCATTGTTCACACATTGAATATGTGGAGGCACTATCTCATGGGAAGGAGATTTGAATTAAGAACATACCACAGTGGTCTGAAGTATCTTTTTGAAAAACCAACTTTGAATGCCAGGAAAATAAGATGGCTGGAATTTTTTAGTGAATACGACTTTGATATCAATCATATCAAAGGAAAAGAAAATAAATTTGTTGATGCACTTAGTAGAAGAGTGCATCTCATACATGCTACAACTTTCAGTATGCATCAGTAAAACCTTAAGAGAATAATTTTAGATGTTGTTGTTATAGATCAACATTACCTATAGGTAAAGGAAAGATTACAACAAGGAGATGTACAAAAAAAATTGAAAGAGTATGAGATGAAGGAATATGGATTACTTATGCATAAAAATAGATTTTATGTTCCTAGTTCTAGAGAAATCAAGAATTTGGTATTAAAATAAATGCATAATGTTCCATATGATGGACATCTCGGTTACCAGAAAACAATTACAGTAGTACAAAGCCAGTTATTTTGGCTAGGAATGAAAAAAAATGTTGCTTATTTCATCGCCAGATGTATGGAATATCATAAAGTGAAGGTTGAGCATAGGCACCCAACAAGTTTGCTGCAACCATTACCAATTCTAGAGAAGAAATGGGAAGTGATAACCATTGAATTTATAACTAAATTTCCCAAGACAACACGAAATCATGATTCAATCATGGTAGTGGTTGATAAATTGACAAAGGTTGCTCATTTTGTTCATGTGAAAACAAACCACACACCAACTAATATTGCAGAAATTTACATGAGGGAGATTGCTAGGTTGCATGAGATACCTAGGACAATTGTTTCCGACAGAGACACAAAGTTTACTTCAAATTTTTATAAGGGATTATTTAAAGGATTTGGTACAAATCTGAACGTTAGCACAACCTACCATACACAATGAGATGGGTAGATACAGAGGGTCAACCGAGTAATTGAAGACATGTTGAGAATGTATGTGATAAATAAGCCATCTAAGTGGGAAGATTACTTGCACTTGGTTTTGTTTTCCTATCATAATGGGTATCAATATTCATTGAAGATGAGACCATTTGAAGCCTTGTATGGTGGGAAATGTAGTAATCTAGTAAGCTTGGACAACCCAGGAGATAGAGTGGTACTTGGGCCAGAGTTGCTCAAGGAAATGGAAGACTAGATGGTTAAGATTAAAAAAAATTAAAGGTAGATCAGGATAGACACAAATTTTATGTTGATAAGAATAGGAAAACAAGACAATTTAAAGTGGAGGAGCATGTGATTTTGAAAGTAAATCCCAAGAAGAGCTCTTTGACGTTGGGTAGTTGTACAAAGATGGAAGCCATATTCTATGGTCCATTTGAGATATTGGACATAATAGGGCTAGTTGCATACATGATTTCATTAGATACTTCCATGAATGTGCATAATGTATTTCATGTCTCTTTTATAAAGAAATATGTACATAATCCTAACCATGTTATTGATTGGCATTTGATTCAGGTTGAGGCAGAGGGAGACTTTTAGGTCCAACCAATGTGAATAATGGACAGAAAAGTCAAAATGCTCCAGAAACAAGTTATAGAGCTAGTAAAAGTTCAGTGGACCTGCTATGGTCCTGAAGATGCTACCTGGGAGAATGAAGATGTCGTGTGAGCAGAGTACCCGCAACTTTTTGAATAAATTTTGGAATTTTGATTCATGTTTCGTATATGTACTGAGGACAGTGAAAAAATAAAGGGGGGGGGATGTAATATCTTGAGTTTTGAGCCCCATATTAAATAATGTATTTGTTAATTGTTGAGAGGCAAGAATGTCAAAAAAATGAAAAGAGGCCAAAGTGCCTGAGAAATGTAATGTTTTGATCATTATTAATAATAAATACATCGTTAGCTTCTAGACAGACAAGGACTAGAGTTATAGGGGGCTATGATTCCACAAGAGAGTAGACTTGAGAGGATAAGAATTTATTTTATATTTTTAAATCACCCATTTTGTCTAATGGAGGAAATCAATTACATGAGATTCTTTAGGGAAGGCCAAGGGGTTATTGATCCACAAAAATTACATAAACCTGTCCCTGGTATGTTGGGGGGGTTCTCATGTTCGTTGGTTCTCTTGTTTGTTGGTTTTTTCTCTCTCACACTCCTGTTATCATTCTGTTTTTGTTGTTGGTCACCTCACTTGTTCACTCACTCATTCATTCTTTAAATCACTCATTCATCTTTCCTCATGTGTGTCTTAGCTTGGGAAAGGAAGATTAAATATTGAAGTGTATCCATGGTATTATTGGTTGTAGAGATTGTTATTGTAATCCAACCATGATTTGAGACATGCATGTCTGATATACGTAGTCTATGTCCAACTTTTCTCACAGTTGTGAGTCCTGAGAGTCCCATCATATAGATGTTGGACTAGCTACATTAGAGCCCTAAAAGGAGAAAATTGTTTGAGGGACTGCATGGTAGAGAAGGGTGGGGGTCCATTCTCTTGGGTTGTGCATGCTGGGTAGAAGAGAGCTGGGTACTTGGATTGTTGTGGGTTTTGAGAAGCCTGTGAGAGGCTGAGTGTTGTCTGGTTTGGGAATCCAAGTAATACTCTGGAACCATCCTTGTGGATTCATAGCCCTGGCTCAGGGGTGACATTGTTGTTGAGACTTGGAACAACATTGTCTACGGTTGGGTGGAACGTCCTTGGTCTGCATCCAATTGGTGTCCTCTTTTATAAAAGATAAGTTCTCTCTGTTATGGAATTATTTACATGTGTATCATTTATTCCGTTGTGTATTTATTTATCGTTGAATTCAATCTTTAGAATATGCATGATTGTTGGTTATTGTTTTTCATGTTGTTTGGTTCCTTTATTTTATGCATCTTTATTAATTTGAAAGGTATATGTAAGAGAAAGAAGTCTGAGAGAGGGATTGAAGTAGTGTAGACCGACCTATGGGTGGTTGGGTATGTTACAAAGACTAATAATAATTGTAGAATCACATGACATGATTGCAGGAGGACATTATGCAGGGAAAGTGATTGCACAAAATATTTTGTGCATAGGTATTTGGTGGCCTACACTTCACAAAGATGGTCAAGAATATTACCAGACATGTGATGTATGTCAAAGAGTGGGAATACCATCCAAGAGGGATGAAATTCCTTTACACCCACAAGTTACCTTGCAAGTATTTGATAAATAGGACATATAGTTTGTGGGGCCAATCAACCCAGAAGAAAGAAGATCAAGGGCAAGGTACATAAGAATTGTGATGTTGTTCTTGAAAAGATGGGCAAAAGAAACATTGGTTCTAGATTGCATCGCGGAGACTGTTRTGAGGTTTTTATTTTAGAATGTAATCACATAGTTTGGATGTTTGTGCACATTACGCAATGATCAAGGAACACACTTTATGAATAAAAAAATTGTAGCATTGAGTGATGAGTTTCAAATTCATCATTAGARAAGTACCCCATATCATCTTCAGGCCAATGGGAYAGTGCAATATTTCAATAAAATCTTGGAGAATGTTTGACAAAAATATTTAACGTAGGGAGAGATGATTGGGMCTTAAGAGTTCCTGTAGTTTTATGGGATTATATGACTACAATTAAAAATTTGTTAGGTAAAACACATTTTAGGTTGGTTTATGCGAAAGAAGTAGTGATGCAAATGGATTTTATTCTACATATCCTGTACATTGCAACGATCATTGGTATTTCATATTCTGGCACCATAGAGGAGAGATTATCACAGTTGGTACAGCTTGAGGAATATTGTTTTGTCACAAGTTTCCATCAACAAGTTTAGAAGGCAAGAGAGAAGGCATGGCATGATATACACATTAAAAAAAAAAGGTTTCTAGTGGGAGACTTAGTATTACTTTATGATGGTAAATCTATGAAACATCCAAGGAAGTTTAGAATGAATTGGTTAGCACCATATGTGATTCAACATGTAATAGAGACAGGTGTTGCATAACTGGAAACCATGAACGGAGAAGTCCTTGGAAGAATGGTGAATGGAAGTGGGTTAAAAATCTATAGAGATGACCAACAATTTGTGCAGTAATATGGGTTGCACTAGAACACATGTATCATAGTAAATGTACTATAGTAGTAAGGAAAAAATAGAAAAACAAATGAAAAGTAGAAAAAGGAAGAAAAAAAATAAAGAGTAGATATAGAAAAATAAAAATACTATAGAGTACAAAGGCATCATAACTTGTGTAGAGGGAATGATTATCGTGCATCAGGATGGAACTATGCCAATTAAGACAATAATCCACAACATAAAAATACCGCAACACAAGAAGATGTCAAACAAGAACAATTGTGCAATTTGGAACTGATAAGACTTTTAAAAGAATTAAATCATGGGAATGAAAATGATAATATGGTATTGACTGGTTATACAAACGTTGTATAATATTAAATTGTAAAATCCATCATAAATCAGGACAAATTGGAAGTACAAGGAAAAAATCACACAAAGGATTTTCTAATAAAGCCACATTTATTTAACCATTCCTCAACCCCATTGGCGTATTGGAAAATTTTGTTAAGGCGTGAAGGGACGTGCACAATTGGATAGGAGGCAAAAAAGCAGTCGAAGGTCGCTAAGCATAAATCATTGTTACTAAGAGATGCATGCAAGAGAGATTGAGCTAGAGAAAACAAGAGTGAACTTGAGTGAATCAGAGTTGAAATATAGCTACACCATCACACACACATAGAGAAAGTAAATACATCTGTCATGAAAAATAATGGCACCACCGAAGGTTGGAGTACCATCAACAATGAAAGAAAATAAATCAAAATGACTAACAGTTGCACCAAAGGTTGAAGAAATACAATAAATATTCCACATGCATTATATCCCACCAAGGAAATACAATGCACCGCAATGAAAAGTACCATCAATTGGGAAATACCCACTGGAAACATCATCAGTCCCACCTAGTGTGAGTATTGAAGAGACATGTTTGGAAAGGTTGGTTCCGTCAAATTTGTAGACAACGGTATCAAGGATGTGTTGACAGGCGAAATTGATCGCTCGTCAAATGGAAAAGTGAATCTGGTCTGGGGTTGTCCAATTAACCCAATCCATTTGGATTAATTCACTCTGACAGGTTTAATGGCCCCGTTGGCCAATCTAAAGTCCTAAGGGAAGCGAAAAATAACTAAAATAAAAGCAATAAATTACTAAATAATAATCGATGAAATATATATGTACATCTAAATATATATATATGCAGTTTATCTAATTAATATTTATATAATAATTCTATTTATCATATATACAACATATACAAATAATGAGTTTTAATCTGAACTCATAGAAAATTGAATGTAAAATGGCTCTTTTAACGATAGGAATAAAGAAAGAAAAAGTACTATTTGTTTTTTATTTGTTTTCTTGTTTATATGCATTCACAAGATCAAATATTAAACTACTTAATCAAACGGGAAGATACAGATAACGAAAATTATACGATATATAAAAACTTCTATAATAAGAAAGAAAATGAAATAAAAGAATAAACTAACCTATTAATCATTTGAAGAGTATGTGTCCAACTGTTTGGGTAAATCATGCATCAGTCCATCCACGAAATAAATCTACTGTGCATCTTAACATTGTTTGGTGCAAAGGCCAAACTGTGTGTTGACTGGTGTATTCAATTGATAAAACAATAAGACGCAAAATAACTACAGTGATATAATATATCACAAGCAATAACACATGGGATAAATCCTACAGTTACAGCCTGCATTTAATCAATCGACATATGTAAGGTAAACCTCATAACATGAATTGAAATATCATTCAATTGTTTTGCTAAAACTGAAGCATAAAATCATGAACCATGAAGAAAACTATCTTGACAACCAAAACAACCTGTGAAGACTAAAGCTATCTATAGTCATTCAATTACCAAGATAAAAAAAATATAGATCATAACCACATTCACAGATGAGTAAAGCATAAAGTAAATATTGATTATGTCTAAATTCGAGTATAAATTATCCACAATAAGCCCCAGGACAAGATGCCTCTATTTACAAAATAGCAGGTTTATAAAGGCCTCAGGTGAGATAACTATTTTTGTTCCTAAGATCAAATATTTGTCTCAAAAATAAAGGGGGATGCAACCACCCTGATCCTACTAAATCTTAAAAAACTAACAACAGTTCATTTATGTTCATTCAAAATACATCATAGATATGACTGGAAGATCTTAAGAGTGCCTCAGATCAATTTTGAAATCATGGACCCATGAATATCCTGAAAGAAAAGGAAAATAGAAAGATTTCAGATATGTTTTCTGTCATTAATTTACACGATTCGAATTAACATAACTTTCTACAGAATCTTGCGATTCTGTAGCTAGTTAAAATAGTAAATGAAATCTCATTTTATTTAATGAATAAAACATACTAATTTAATAATGAAATATAGTTTATTCAACAAACCAAATAATCTAACTTAAGAATGAAAACAAACACGTTATTAATTTAAAAGATCATATCTCTAATCATGCAATCAAATCGTATCATGAAATCTTGGAATTTACAATGGTTGTAGTAGCCTCAACGTTTTTAAAGATCACATGACCTGTGTTCTTCATCTGTTTTTCCTTGCCTTGAATAACTAACTCGAGCCTCAAGTTTTCTCTCGTTAAAACATCGACCTGATCTTTTAAAATCTTAACCCATGATTGTAGAAATGGGATATCAATATAATATCTATCAATCCATGATAGACAGACCTCACACTTTGACTATGTGGTGGTTGCATTAGAACAAACAAGATTGTGGACCGGAGCGCCCTCCATACGAATAGTAGATTCATTGAAAATCTTGACACCAGGAAACTATGGATTGTCTTTCAAATAGGGAGGTAAATCAGGGTGTGGCTCGAATGACAAAGGGTCTTCCTCTGCAAGGAATCTCTCAATTTCAGAGTCTGAGCTTTCATGAACTTCAATCATATTGATTGAAATCGGATGAGCATTACGAAGTCTCCTAGAAATTGACCTGCCAACTCTTTTGTTTTTAAAATTGATATCAAGATTTCCCTTAGATCTCTTCCCTGTAGGTTTCTTTAAGTTTTTAACACAATCAGTTGGATGTATAATCTGCTGACAGGCCTGTTCAATGACCTTGGGATCAATCAAGGGTTCGTTGTTAGGGGAAGGGACACATGTCTGGGGAGGTGAAAGAGATGTCGTCAGGTGGACAAGGGTCTCCTCTACAAGGAGTTTATCTACCTCACCCAAATCAGCGTTACCATAGCCATTTCAGGTTATGAATGAATCCCAACTATCATTCTGTGACTCTAATTTATGTATGAGAAGGATTTTAACTAAGCCGTGATGAAAAAGGCTAGAGTCTGACCAGTGTTTCTTGTATCTTTTCCCCATTTTATAAAGACTCTTAAGTAAGTAATATGTCATATTCAAAGGGAAATCCATAAAACTCATAAGCAGACGCAAATGGTACAAAAATATAAGCTTGAAACGTCCCTCACAGGTAACAAATTGCTTTACCACAGCAAGCAAATCATGCCACCGAGATTTTAGGAATGAAATGGGCATACCTTTTCTGAGATGTAAACAACAGGGTCCAAGGAACTTCTTCCACTTTTGTGTTTTTAAACCATCTCTGACCACTTGTTGGTAACCCTGTGGCCTGACTCAAAAACTCCTTGGTAACTTCCATTTGCACATCACCAACTTTCGTTCTACAACCATCAAAGGAGAACGCAAATTCTTGGGTAACCTATAAATTAAAACCCTGAAACTTCATAATGAAAACAAGCCAACACTTCTCTTCAAATCTCCTCTGGCATCATCGTATAAAAGTAGGGTTTGGATATCGTTTGGCTCAATTCTCACAGTAGGATCCATATTGGACAAGAGGGTAATCAAACAAACACATCATACAGGGAGGGTTTGTGAAAACAAAACAAATCCATAACCCTAAGCCCAACAATGAACATTGTAAAGGATCATACGATGGGATGGACGCTTAATTAAAACACATGGGAAGGAAGTTTGCGAAACCCAAGGCCATCCTTAGAAATGATGGCAGTCTTCAAGTCATATGCCACCTTTGCATTTAGTACAAGCTAGGACCAAATCATTAAAAAAAAATAAGTGAACGCATCGTGGGTTTGATTACAAAGTTTGGGTAAGTCAAAAATCGAAAAATCAAAAGTTTTGTAAAAGAAACGTAGCCAAGAATAAAACCAAAACTATACAAAAAATCAAATCGTGGGAGTGATTTTCTCATAAAACCATCATTCTCTTAAGAATTCTTGGAATTAAAAAGATCAAAGCAAAGAGAGTAACATATTCATGGCAAGGAATCAAAGCTCCATAATAAACTATATGAACAATTTTCCTTCAATGAAATTGTAAAACATAATGGTAATCTCATTCACAAGTTTTCATGCTTTCAGTCATGAAAACAAAGCATGAATAGAAAATAGGTAAAAGTGACAATTTACAACTGTCATTTCGGAAACTTCTCATGAAGAGTAATCAAATTTCATGACCCTGTGTAGGCATCTATGTAGATCATTTAATTGATATAATAAAAATAACAATTATATTATTGTTGCCAACAGGATGAGAAGAAGTTTCATGTGATGGACAAGGAAAAGTACCTGTGTGCTAAGATCTTACTGGGAACATGAGAAATAGTGTTGGAAACACAGGTGTGGAAAAAAAGGATTGAGAAGTCAGGAATATTGAACCTATTGGAGGTTCCACACTTCTGACACAACCGTGAAATCAATTCTTGTGTTAATTTACTGTTCAACTACATCCATGGAGGGACATTGTGTCTTGACCCACTAGTGTTAATTGATATTTCATTTCTTGCATGGATCCTAAGGATAACAAAATCCAGAGAGGATCCAACCACTTTGTTCACCAAGGTAGGGGAGAGAGCCCTATCGGAAGCAATGAAGGAGAAATTTTACACCTTCAGGGGGAAAAGGGGATTGGATTTCAGGAACATCAATGATGATAGTGTTTGGCTTGCGATGTAGGTATTGACCTTAAAATTGGTGTGCAAGTCCCCTAAGGATGAAGTATCTGCTGGAGTGATCGCAACTATGGAAAAATGCTTAGAATGGGTATAGATGAATTGGGCCACCTTCTTGGTAAATCAATTTTTGATAGACTATATTGAGGCTCAAGAGAAGGGTATTGGATTTCATTATGGTTGGTTGTTGATTTTGATTGCAGTAGTAGGATGGAAGGAACTGGGTTATTACCAACGCATGGGAACATTCGGTAGAGGTAATATGGCTAGGATATATGCCAACTCATGGAATACACCAAACAAAAGGAGGAAAGAGGACAATAATGTTACATTTTTGTAGACTTTGATAATATCAGGTATCTAACCGAACATACATTGTACATCTCAGTTGAGATAGTGGAAATATACAAGGATATTGTGCAATTAAAGGAAGGCATGCACCATATGTACATGAAAGAAAAGAAGGAACCTATATGTGAGTGGTTTCCAACCAACGATAGGTTGAAAAAAGAGGATGTATGCTTGATTGTGAATATTTGGGAAGATGGGTAGAAAAGCCTAGAAAAAAAAATGGGTCACCTGGAAGATGATGAGGAACAAGATAAGAGTGATGAAGAACTGAATGAGGGGCAAGGGAATGACAAGAACAATGGAATAAGAAACATGCCTAGCCCATCAACAATAGAGGCACAATAGACAGTCCCTGTGGTAGGAGTAAAATGCAAAGATAATGGGAAGGATCTAATAGGAGGGGCACACAATATTGGTGTTAAGGATATCGATACACATATTACAAATATTGCAAATAGGCATGTTGCATGAGATTAGGATCTAAGGAGATGAAGCACACCAAGAATTGACCAAAGTACATGATGAAAGGGCTCAATTACAACAACAATGTGACATTGTACTCCAACAAAAGAGATAAGTTGAAGGAAGAGTGGAAGAAGAAATAAAATACAATAATGAGGATGAGGAAAGTTTAAGGAAAGATCTCAAGGAAATGGATGAAGCTGATATTATGGTGCAGAAAACACAAGAGACCATCCATAAATTGTAGAAGGAAATTTTGGAAGCACTGATAGTAGTAGAGGCTACTATGGAAAAGAAGGTATTGAAGATTGGCTAAGTAAAAAAAGACTTCTGATCAAATATTGACGACCCGTATTTTTGAAGTATGTCAGGAACACCACAAAAAGTAAGAGAAAATAGAGAGAGAATGATGATGACACTCGTCACCAATATCAAGAAAGTGGAAGAAGAATGCACCAAAATATGAAAGGAGAGCACATAAATCTGGATAGACTTGGTGGAATATCTAGAGATGAAGGTTGTGGAGGCCAAATTATGAGAAGCATAGGAAAATGCCCAACAATATTCAGAGTGAATAATCAAACTTCCACCAGCTAAACATATCACAATGATACAGACCCCCTTGCCCTCGGCCCAAGATCTGCATAGGATCGTTCTTCTTCAAATCTGCAGATTTGAATTAGTTCTTTCGGGCCCTCACTAGAACCCCATGAATTTGATCCACAAGTCCTTCAAAAAAACTCAACCGGAAAAATAAATGCACCAAGCATGAGTCTTCACCTCCACACGACCACCAGATATGACCATGACCTATTTCGCAAAGGGATTTCGGGTCTTGTGACTTCAGGGGTTTCAACACCAAGATCCTTGGATCCTTGTCATCAGAAGTGCTGAAAAGTTGAAATCCAAAATGCTGAAATGTGTGACCGTAGCCCCACTCCAAAGATACATCACGTTTCATGACTTCGGGGGTTTTCAACTCAAAGTACCCCGGCTCCTTGTCCTCGGGATTTCCGAAATGTCGAACCTCAAACTCTGAAATTTCGAAACCTATGAAATTCCTTCTCTTCAACACGTTGTGTTTCATGAATTCAAGGTTTTCAATGAAAAGTGCCCCAACTCCTTGTCATCAGAAGTTCTGAAAAGATGAAATGGCTAAATTCCAAGTGTCGAAATGGTTGGTGAGTACACAAGCTCCCTGCTTGGGTCTTGTTCACGTGACCTTGTCCCATGACCCGACGTTACTCCTCCATTTACTTTCGGGTTTTCACGTTTTGGGACTTTGCGTTGCAAGGATGCAACAATCCTTTCCCCTTCGAACTCCCGGTATTGGAAATACCGAAGTACCAAATCCCAAAATGTCGGTCTTCTACTCCAAAGGGAGATCAATGACTCATAGCCTCCCCTGATCTGATGGCTCAGATCCTTTCAGGATTTCACAGGTCAAGAGTCATGAACTCTTACCCTTTGCATGCTCGGTGTCCAAAATGTCAAAATCCTCCTTTCGGGGACTTCCCTGAACCTCGATCGCTGCCACGTATCCTATTGCGATGAACGGTCCTGATGCTTTTGAGATTTTGGGAGTCGGGACTTCCTGTCTCGCGACTCTTCCTCCTCGGACTTTCGATATCTGAAACCCCGATAGACTTCTAGATCTCTGCCACGTGTCCTCTGACGATGGATGGTCCTGACCTTTTTGGGACCTTGACGAGTCCTCTCCTTTGCTTCTACTAAGGTTAAACCTCGTTCATCTCCTCTCAGATCCGATGACTATCGAATATATGTGCAAGATCCGACAGCCCAGATCTTGTTCCCTTCCTTGTGTGCCTTCCTTCCTGCACTTGGACATAGATTCAACGGTCTATATCTTTTCCTCTACCTGATCCAATGGTAGTTGTGCTTTCCCTTGAGCTCATGCTTCTTCTTCCTACCCCTTGGAAGATTTTCCAAGTTTCAAAGGTCTCGGCCTTTGCTTCCTTCTCTTCCCTATGAGCCCTACAACCTTGGTCTCCTCTGTGTTCTAGGAGGTGTTCCCCCTCCTGAGCTTCAGGACTGTGAAACCTCAAAGGTTTCCCCGATTTCTACACTCCTTGCAACTATCTCTCTTTGTGCGAAGGAACTCTTCCTCTTACTTTTCTTTATCTTTGAACCCTCCAAAGGGTTTCTCGATCTCTGCACTCTTTGCAGGGTCTCTGTACAAAACCGTGATATCTGTCCTAATATTATCTACTCGAACATCTAAGGGATTCAACCCTTACCTTCTCCTTCAAATGGATATTGGTGCCCTCTGGCAACTTATACTCAAGCACTCCTTGATGAGCCTGCAGGGTGTTCAGTAACCCTGTGAGTGTCTCCACCTATGAAACTTCTCCTTCTTCTCAGAAACCGAACAAGAGTTCCTTCTGTGCACACTTTCACCAACTCAATTCCCACCTAGAAGAGCTCTCTAGAATCCTCAGTGACTCTGTGTTCTCACTGAACTCGAAATAGAGTTTCTTCTATGCACCCTGTGCATCCACTCAATGCCCTCTTAGCAGAGTCTTGCAGAATTCTCAGAAATTTTGTCTTCCCTCTCGACACTTCTTCTCTCTGGACTCAAAATAGAATTCCTCTATGCATTCTATGCACTTGCTCAATTCCCTCCTGAGAGATCTTCCACAAAACCTTCGGTGATTTTATTTTTTCTTGAACTCAAAATAGAGTTCCTCCTCTGCACTCTATGCACGTGCTCAATGCCCTCCTGGTAGAGCTTCTATAGAACCTACAGATGTTATGTCTTCTCTGTGTCTTCCTCTGTACAATATTCACCTCCAAGGTGTTCAACAACCTTAATGCTTCTCCTTGAGTCTAATACATCCTCTGGTGCGCCCTTCTGGCACGTCTTTGTCTGAAATTCCACAGAATTCAGAAGTGCACTTGTTGCACTGGCTTACAGAACCCACAACGTTCTGTCATGCAACCTCTTGCATGAGGCCTCGAAGAACCCAAAACT
>SNQJ01S0115270.1:13199-28070 GCA_010110895.2 Picea sitchensis
AAGCAAAGACAACGTGAAAAGAGGATGCAAAAGATTTGCACTCATTGTCAGAAGCGGGGTCATCTCATTGACCAATGTTGGACATTGCATCCAACCACGCATCCACAGCATAAGAAGCAGATGGATAAAGAGATTGGCAAGAATGGAAGAGGAGATTCCATCATTGATGTGTGTCAAGATGATTCACAAGAGGACGATTTTCAGCAGAAAAAGTCACCATTGAGTTGGCTTGGTAAGAAATGGTTGGATTTCTTGAGCAAGTAAGGCTTGCATTTTCTATTGTAAATGCACTTTTCAGCCTTATGTATGCATTTATGTTGAGAGTATGACAAGTTGCAACAGTTTATCATAACTTGTATGATGCAAGTTTGCATGTGAATGCAATTCGTGTGAAGGCAATTTTTTTGTTACACAACTTCGCTAGGAGGATGTAAAAGTGGGGTATCATGTTCACTTGTTACAGCCATATATATTTTTCATATTCAACTCTTATGTACCCACATGTTTCGGGTTTATGTACTTATGTTTGTACTTGAAGGAGAGTTGAAAAGCTATGCATAGGCATGTGTTTTGTGTGTATGAATAAGTAGTGAACCTAGTGATAGTTCATCATGAATGACTCATGATTGTGTATCATGTTTGTAGACTTGTCATTTTGGAAGGTTGATATGTTTCAAATGAGTCTCGACTGGTGTCAATGATTGTCTGACGACTATGTTGTGTCGATCATGTTTTTCGACTTGTGTTTAGTCGATGGTGTTTGTTTGGTTGTAAGTTGATTTTGAGTACACCGAGATGCAGGAAAACACCATGTACTTTAATGAAGTACAATATGCGACCGTTTGTTTGAAGAGAAAAAAAATTGTTGGCATCATTTCCAGTCTTGTATAAATTTATTTTCAAGATTGATGGTTTTCTTGGCTTGTGACAAGATGTCGCAGGAAAGATTTTGCAGCCATTGGAGAGTTGATTGTGTTGATGTCAAAGAGTTCACAAGAGGGACTTGATTCTCAGTGGGAAGGTTGGCAGTCTTCCAAGCACAAAGAGAATGGTGGGTCAGCAACAACCAGAGAACAGTGGTTGAGGGACATAGTCAGTTGCAGTGCAAGGCATGTCAAAGTATACAGGTGATTGTCAAAAAACAATTTCAAGTAGATTCAGTTGATAAAACTTGAAAGAAGAGGAGTATTGAATCTCAAACAGATAATCATAATATTTGTGGGTCCAAAATCCTTTCAGTGGGAAGGCGTGATCAAAATCTGGACCAGGGGTCAAAATTTAGCTCAAAAATCAAAGTTCTTAGAATTGCCTCAAAATGAAGGGGTACAGAGCCCTCATTGTCATGAACCCAACGTAACTTGTTTGGGTTCAAACGAACATCGAATGAGAGAGATATCACGATCTGTTTGAATCGCCAAACAGGTAAAAAATTTGTGCTGACTGTACAGTCTGTACAGGCTAACGTGGCAGGTCGTACGACACATGGCAGATGAGCATTCAGATAGTTGGAAGGTGACTTGGCATATTTGGCAGCGAATGGAATGACGACACATGGCCCAGTCAATGGTCGCCATGTGTCATCCATTTATTGGTTTAAAAATTATGTCATTGGTCGGAGTCAACCCCAAGACCTCTGGGCAGGGGAAAAGACTTGGAAAAGAGCCACCAATCGGCACGCCACCAGTTGTTCCTTGTTATATATATGGTGCAATATATATATGTTTGTATATGCGTGTGGTTTGGGGCGCAACCGGGCCGGGGCTTAGCCCCAACCCTTGGTCGCACGATATGTTACATATAACCCACAACTATATCATATGGATGTGTGCGCATGGTTGTGTTTGTTCCAACAGTTATATCAACGACCCGCCATTTGGCCTTTGACCATTGGCTTATGTAACGAGAGCATATGTTAATGCTAGCATGTGGACACATGAGTCATACGACCTGGCCCTTGACGGTTAGGGGCTAGGGGCGCCCGTAACCGTCCTACAGTTTTCACAGTTATGTGGTTGCGCTCAGTGCTAGGTTTTAGCATGCATTTTTTAGCGTGTTCTTGGTTGAACGTACACAGGTGCGTTTTGGCGAACTAGAGACAACAAGCTTGAAGGAAGAGAATGGCAGGAGGCCTATCTTCTTTATTTTTTGGCCGAATGAGGTGACGCAAAAGCCCAGCTAGGGGTTTTTAGACGTTCTAAATCCATTTTCACTATTTGCAAAGCCATTTGAAGACTTATTTTGTAGGTTTTTAACCATTGAAGTTTTAGGAAGCTCTAGGGAGCTTGAAGCCCTCATTGTTTGAGGTCTTGCTCAGATGAGCCTATGTCTGTTTTCTGTGATTGAATAATCATTTTTGACTAATTATTATGCTCTGAACACTTTGGGATAGGTTTCAGATCCATTTGAGGACTTTTAAAAGTGTTTTTTCCAAAGAGAATCTCAGGGAAGCTTAAGGCCACATGTAGAAGAGGTCATGCCCGGATGAGCCATGATCCATTTTCAGAGTTTTATTACTAATTTTTGGGGTTTTTATGTATTCTGAACCCAATGGTATAGTACAAATTTCCATTAGAGTTGAGAATCATCTTGTAAAATAATCTTTGACAAATTAATCCCAGAGAGCCAAGTCCATTGAAGGAGGCTCAAGGAGATGTAGCCCGAAGAGGGGTGAACTCCTTTATCATATTGTTCTTGTTGTGAATGTTTGCTAGTTATTATTTGCTGCAAGTTATTTTTGTTGTTGTATTTATGAAAACAACATATTTAATCTTGCAAAGACCTCACACATAACCATTTAAAAGAAGCATAAACTTGGCACATAGTTTATCTTGCATATTTTAACACATGGAGCAAGGTCCTGTAAAGTTTTATTTTTATGAAGTAGAGGGTGCTTGCATAGAATAACAAGTCAGCCCACTATTTTCAGATCACCTATCATGGAAGAGTAATTTGGCTCGGGTTCCAGACTGGCACGGAGAGCCCTTCTGTGAGAGATAAAGGGCGTGTGTGAAGCTTATTTCGAGGTAGACATAGCCTTATTTGTGTTCGGTACATTTTTCAATCATATGGGAATTTCATCTTGCATATCTGCTCGCCTGGAGGAGCCTCAGAGAACCTACGAAAAACAAACACACCGATCACATTTCTCTCAGTTTACACAAAAATTAATTGCAGCAGCAAATACTTATTGTGGATTCGACCTGACAGATGCAACTTGATGGGGCAGATGCACACTATTAATCTTCCCATGTAGCGTTGACAAATCTCGCTTTCTCCTAGCATGCCTGCGATGGACTGGAGTGACCTGTGTGTTTGACTTATCGGCAGAGGAAATGTGCATTTCACATTATCAGAGGATGACCAACAATGTACCAAATCTATAATTTAATCCATTCCCATCAAGCTCAAATATCCTGATCTTAAAGTCAATTCATTAGTGAAATGTAAGAGGAGACAACTCTTTCCAACACTACTATCTCCTATCAATAATAGCTTAATGAGTTTATAGGAAGTGCTCAAATGGATATATATTAATCCATAGCATCTTAATGAGGTAATAATAATCGGCCTGAGATCTTCCTGTTGCCACAACCATCTCAACAAAATTCATTGGATATATATTAATCAATTCCTCAGAAGTTGCATTATTTATCCGCAAACACAATCTTGGTGTAAACATTGGGAGCCATCATAGAGATGAAATCTCCTGGAGAAATATTGCAAGAAAATTACGATAGCATTGGATTGTGGTTTACATTAATCCAATTTACAATAATGGAAATTTAGATCCCCAAACAAGTGAACTTCACCTACCTAAATGGGCAGTTCAACTTTTGAAAGATGTAAGGCTTGATGAGCAGAATAAAATAGGAACAAGGGGATCACACAACAGTGAAGGACATTTTTCCTTGGTAGCAAATGATTTTACTGAACCTTCCACATACAAAGAAGCAATAAAACATCAAGAATGGAAACAGGCTATGATTGAAGAGTATCAAACAGTAATTGATAACAACACTTGGAAACTTGTTGATTGTCCTACAAGTGTTAAACCCATCAGATGCAAATGGGTTTACAAAATTAAATACAACCAACATGGGGAAATTGACAAGTATAAAGAATGACTTCTGGCTAAAGGTTTTGCACAACAGGAAGGCATTGATTATGAGGAAACTTTTGCTCCTACAGCTAACTGGAATACCATCCGATTAACACTTGCATTGACTACTCAAAAAGGTTCGAAAGTTCATCAAATGGATGTAAGAAGTGCTTTTCTCAATGGAGACTTACAGGAAGATGTCTATATGCAACAACCAGCAGGTTTTGAAATTGCATGGCAGGAACATAAAGTCTGCAAATTAATTAAGGCTTTATATGGGTTAAAGCAAGCTCCCCGAGCTTGGTATACCAAAATGGATGAATACCTTAGCAAGGTTGGTTTTCAACGAAGTGAATCTGATGATACTTTGTATATCTGTCAATAGGGTCCATATATGGCGATTCTTATTATGTATGTAGATGATTTGATCATTACAAGAAACAATGATGATCATATTGAACAGGTGAAAAAGGAGTTACATGCAGGTTTTAAGATGACAGATTTGGGACTACTTCACTACTATCTTGGCATTGAAATATTCCAACATCCACATCATATTTTCATTTCTCAGAGTATGCAGAAGAAATTCTTCAGTGGTTTGGCATGCAGGATTTAAAACCATCTCTTACCCCTATGGAACAACACTTGAAACTTTCAAAATTTGAAGGGGGGGAAATGGTAGACAATACTATTTATAGACAATTGATTGACAACTTGATTTATTTGACAAACACTCGACCAGATCTATCTTATGCAGTCAGTATTCTTTCATGCTTTATGCAACAACCATGGGACAACCATTGGAATGCAGCCAAAAGATTTCTTAGATATATTCAAGGAACAAAAGATTTTGGTCTTCTTTACAAAAAGACTAAAAACTTTGTACTTGGTGGTTTTTCAGATGCCAACTTTGAAAGAAGTATGGATGATCGAGCATCAACATCAGGTTATTTAATGAACATGGGTTCAAGAACAGTGTCTTGGAATTGTAAAAAACAAGCTACAGTGGTCACTTCTATAGTAGAAGCATAATACATCTCAACCTGGGAAGCAACATGTGAAATTCTTTGGTTACGCAGAATTTTACAGGACTTAGGAATTTCTCAAGCATAAGCTACATCATTATTCATCGACAACCAGTCAACCATTAAGCTTGCCAAGAATCCAGTTTTTCATTCAAAGACAAAGCACATGGACACCAAGTATCATCATATCGGATCACTCATTGCAAAGGATGTCATAAAGCCAATTTATTGTCCTTCAGAAGATCAGATCTCCGACATTTTCACGAAACCTCTTAGCAGAATAAAATTTACTAAGTTCAGGGATGAACTTGGTATCTATTGTAATGTATCTTTGGATCATAAGGGGGAATGTTAGATAATCCAAAATACAAATATCATAGTTTAATAAGTTAGAATAAAATGATTATTAATTTAGGATATTAAATTAATAATCTAGAATATTTGATTAATAAATGAAGACATTTAGAAAATAGAATATTGTTGTAAAATATATGACTCTAGAAAGGTGTCGTATCTTAGGCTCAAAATTAGGATTATAGTTAAGATAGAATTTATTGTAAATGGACACTTGTTTATTTAATAATTGATCCATAACTAGAGTTTGTTAGGACATTTATCTTATATATAGCTCATTACAAGAGTATTGAGTTGTTTAGGTGTAAACTCTTGCAAAGTCTCTTATGTAATTTCTTTTCCTATTTAATAAAAGTGTGTGTCTGAGGACACTTCTGCCATTAGTACAGTAATGAAGATACAAAGGATAACTCAATGGGTGTGTGCATTCTCATGGATGATTCACTGGATAGCCGGACTGATGGAATGAATGATGGGATGAATGTTGGAAAGATCCCCGGAAATGAACTAATTCCCAACAGTATGTATACATATCCCCAACTTGACACTTGTCATGTTGGGAGCTACTTTGGCCCACTTGTACCCAACTTTAGAACTTAGGATAAAATAATTATCCCTACTTTATGATTTAAGAAATATTAATATAATATTCTTTTTTGGCTTAATCTCCCTAGCTTATCCCCTTTCCTTAACTTAGCCCCTTCCCTTTCCCTAACTAGTGGAGTTTAGTCCCCCATATCTTTTATCGTGGTCGGTCCACATGCAACGATGTATTTTATATTAATTATGAGACATATACAAAAATAGGCGCACTGGCCTTTAACATCTAGGCTCTCTGGCCTAATCAAAACATAAGCATCCTAGCTTATAATAATTGGCTCACCAGCCTATAAAAGATATCATATACACAAAGGCTCACTAGCCTCACGATCACACGCACTTAAGATGTTGCGTGCAATATCATGGAATGTGCACACTTCATCATTGCACTGCGCAGTACATGTGCGCACTATTCCATGAAAGGTGCATACAAAAATGATATCAAAACAACTCACCAGCTTAAGTACATTTTCATTACATTACAATTGGGCACAACCTAGGGATATTACACAAAGGAACTCACAGAGAAGTTCCAGGCTCTCACAGGAGATATTTAAGAGGCACACAAGGTTTAGGTGGCTCGGGACAAGCCACGTGTTAGTGTTGGGGGCCTGTTGGTTTCAGGCCTAGCTAGAAAAAAATGTTATTTTTGGAGGAAAAGCATGAAGAAGACAACTGGAAGGAAAAGCAACATGTACAAGAGAAGCAGGCTAAGCGTGCATGCAAGGAATAGTTAACGACGCTAGTGTTAGGGTTCTTTTAATGCATTGTAATGGTTGGTTAGGTGAGGATATAAATAAGTAGTACTTACGCAATGAAAAGAGACAGTGAGAGGGGAGGAGAGGAGACATAGAGGAAGAGAATTGTAAGGACTGTATGAGTCATTAAGATGGTGAGCTAGAGAAGGAGTGAGCGACTCGATCCCAAGGGTTAGATCATAGGCTAAGGAGCCTGGTGCGATCTAGTCATCCTCGCAGGGATCAAGGAGCATGTGGGAGAGAGGAGGAACTAAGACTGTAACCACGCACGATGTTATATCTTTCTAAACTATAATAAAAGCTTGAGAGACAAATCTTTGTGGACGTAGCCCAGGAGTGGGTGAACCACGGTAATATTGTGTTATGTGAATGAATGAATGCATCTTTATGTCTGATTATTCGATGAATGTTAGATGAATGAAGTAAATAAGTAGATCTGGTATTCCACATGAATGCATAGAATGAATGTTATAACTAGATGTTAGATAGACTGAATAACGTTTACAGTGCACAACCATAGATCTTGCTTAATCTCAGGTTGCAAACACATGAGTATTGCAGCCACCCATAGAGCTATCTAGGGTGAGACTACGCAGTACACTCTGTGTGTTGTGTTGCCTTCTAGTTTACCAGAGGGGTCGATAGTTTTACAGGGCTTTTGTTGGGAAGCTTACTAAATCTGAACCGAGGTCAATAGGTGAACAAAAGAGTAGATACTAGAAAATCAACATGGAACAAAATTTTGGCCTTAGAAAAAAAAATCCATCTCTAAATTTAGATCTTGAACACTCATTTTATATAACTAGAAATTTCTCCATGGTATAACAAATTAAAACCTTGCTACCTTGTGTAATTTACAACCACAAAAATATTTAATTCAATTGAATTTTCATGCATCAAATAACATATGAAGACACATATGATGGAAATTGTTTGCACATATATCATAAAAACTATGTGCCACATAAAGGAAAAAATATGCACTATTAGTCATCATACCTGGCCAAAAAATACTCTTCAATGTTTTTGTGAAAAATTCCAGCCAATATCCATTTTTTAGTGTAGATCTAATTCAAATCATATATTTATCATTATCCATCCGTTTATGGGAAAGGAGAAGGGAGATGATCCTCAATAAGTTTTTACTCTCCCATTTTATGGGTATGTTTTCCCACAAATGTTATTGGTTATTATGTTTTCCATCCATCACATCACCCTTGAGAGGGAAACCTAAAGTTCAAGCAATGAAGCATTACATCCAAACCAACAATGGTTTTTTCAAATATTGAAGGACAACTTGGCTATAGCACAAAATACAAGACAACAACTAGAAGATCGACATTGCAATGCAATGCACTTTGAAGAGGGGGATTAGGTTATTTTGAGGCTACAAATATAGAAACAAACATCCCTCAAGTAATAAAAGGAGGACAAAAAAATAATACCCAAGTACTATGGTCACTACAAGGTGTTGTTGAGTATTAGTAATATGGGTTATAGATTTGAGTTTCCTCCTTTTGCTTGTGTACATTCGATCTTTCATGTTTCTTATTTAAAGAAGGTAGTCAATGATAAGATCCCAATTTAAATCGAGAATAAAAAATTCATAAGAGAAAGTGAAACAACTATTGAAATATGTATCTAGAAACTAAGAACATGAGTAATTACTAAATACCTCATTAAGTGGAAGAACCAACTAACAAAGAATGTGACTAACATTAAGGGCAATGCTTATTTGAATGAGAGGAGCAAGTTAAACCTCTAACCATAACTCTCATTCATTATTATTACAAATTAACGATAGTTTTGTTAGTGTATTGTCATTGCTTTATATCTTTGTATCTCCTTTATATACTAGGAGACTTATTTGAATGATCATGTTATCTTGTACGTTTAATATATTGTAATAGGAGGTTTCTCCAAGCTTCTCATTTATTTTTTCTTTTACTTAATTTATATTGAATTGGTTATATTTGTTCTAACCCACCTTCCTTTGAGCTTGTGGAAGCTGCTCATTCTAAAAGCAATATTGAGTCTATCATTGCTCAATATATTCATATTCTAAATATTTAATCATGACATTTAGAATCGATGGAAGTGCAATTATATTCCATCAATGTTGGAATAATAGTTAGATTTAAATGGTTCTTAGCATCTAGTTGTTTTTAAAGACATATTTCTCAATGTATTTAATATCATTTCATGAAGTAATGAAAGGTATGTGGAAGATAGAGTGTTCAATAATTCAAAATTAATACTTAATGTGTTCTTTGTTTTCATTCTTATATCATATAGCAAATTATTTTATGTGAATATTTTCTCTATTTCTTTTCTTCAATCAATAAAATCAAATAAAAAAGTATTTCATTTAATTTTAAATCTATAAGTTATAAACTAAACTATTTTGATTTGCTAAATTTTATACCAAATCTCAAAAACGAAACCATTTAAAACATGGTAACTAAGTAGGAAATTTATTAATACATAATCATAGATAAAATATGGCAGCGTCCATCTCGTTTTTGGTGCACATCAATCTTGCAAAGGCTAACGTCAGCAGAATAACATAAGCATTACAGAATTGAATCGATATAGTGGACGCCTCATTCAACCCTAAACAAACCATAAGTACTTCACCCTACAAACACATAGTCAGTCGAACATCAACACACAATCTTCGACTGCATTTATTCTTTCCCATACCTGCGATGTAAAAACAATATAATCGATCAAAAGAAAGTAAAATCACGACACCTTTCTGCATATACTGCGTCAAGAAACTATGAGTATAAGTTGGTCTACTTGTCATTACCTGCTATAACTTGGTCATTACCGTTTTGGTTGTTTTGCTGGCCTATGGTTCCATGGTTGTCATGGGTGTGGCTGGTCTTGTGGGTGCTGATGTGGCCATCGTTGTTGAATTTGTCTGCCTCGGTTGCCTTGGTTGTTGAATTGCTCGCCGTATTGTTGAATTTGTCTGCCTTGGTGTTGCCGTTGTTGGTATTGCCGACGTTGCTGCCGGAGATGGTGCCGGATAGGTTGGCGCCGCTATGTGGCCTTGTCCACTCATGTTGTTGGCCGTTAGAGGACTTACAGCTGCTGCGAAATCTGCTAAACAAAAAAACGCAACTTAGACTCAATCTGCTAAACAAATCATTGGTAACTCAGGGATTAGAGAGCCATAATAGCTGTAACACCAAATATACCTACAAGTTTGAACAGCTTATGACAATACAGAATGTAAAAACTTAACATTAATATACCTTTAGGACGCGAATACTCAACCGGAGCCCAGAGTCTGTAAGCAAGAGGTGAGAAATACAATGGCATAGCCTTCGTTATATAGGAACGGGCGGACTCCAAAGTGGTATCTACACTCATCGCATGTCAAGTCCATTCAGTCGCATTAAATTCTTTATTCTTTCACGTACAGGGCCGATTTTGAAGTTTTCATTTCGTCTGAAACCATTCAGCCGCATTAAAAATTCTTTCACCAATTAAACATTATCCAACCGTTATTCTTTCAACTCCTCACTTTTTGGTCTGTGGATTCTCTGTCGATTGCTACTGGTGTGGGTGGCGAATACATATGGATTGTTCGGACTTATCGATTGCTATTGGTATGAGGGACCACATATGGATTCTGCGTTGATCGCTATTGGTGGCGACACATGGATTCTCCGTTGATTGCTATTGGTTTGGGCAACTACATTTGGATTATGTAACATATGGAATGTATATATTCATATCTTAATCATATCTCAATTTTCTTTAATTCTGTAAACCAAATCGATTAAATTTCTAAGCACATGTAATATTGTCAAATTTTAGAAAATAAATTATGAGACAAACTTATGAGACAAACTTTTAATAAATTAAATGTTGGAAGACAAATTGAACAACCACCATGACTCCATGAATGGGTAAGAGGGTTGAGTTAACTGAGAGTTGATTTTTACAAGTGACAGAAGTTGAATTTGACTACTAGCAGCCCCTAAAAAAAAGGGATTTGTAAAGCTGCGAATTTCCCCAAGAAGGGAAAGGAATGGAAAGACCTAGACACAAGAATATATACAACATATGTGGGAGGGAGGACACTGCTTAGTATGTTGAGGGAAAAATGAGAATTGTTTTGCTGTTATGAGCACCTGTGGTGTGAGGCAAAGCATTTTCTGATTTGTTGATGGTGACAATAGCTAAGGAGGATAATTCAATTTGCCCTTATGGACTCATGGTCAGGCTAGGGGTTAAGTAGGACAAGTGATCGTGGTTGTTTTGTTCTATGGTTGGGTGTAACGTGGTTGTTCCATTTGTTTCCCATCATCAACTTTTTCAGATATGGATCTCAGTTGTGTATTTAAATTGATGATGTTATGCTAATGATGTTTTATTATTGATCTTATACAGTTGATGCTATATCTTATGTTATTATACTTAAAAACAAAATTTGTTGAAAGAACTATATAGCCATATTAGTTGATATGGGTTTCCACTGTATAAAATAGTTGTAGTTGTAGTGGTATGTTATTAAAAGTTTAGTTTATATATATATATATATATATATAAACAAACTGCATTATATTTCTGTTGTTATGCTGAACAAAAGAATAACAGTCCCAATACATGTTTTGTCAATTTATAAAAGAAAGACACTTCATACAGTAGAGTACAAGTCATTTGAAAAAAATAAAAATACATATTTATTACCATCAATAGATCAAAACTTAAAATATTATAGTTTGAGTCCCTTAAACACCAGAACTCGATATCTAGTTGAAACATAAATTTAAAAGACTACATAAAATTGTTTGTGACTACTCGCAAGGACTGGTGGAAGAAGTTGGAACTCAAATACCTTTTTTGGACAGGTCGCGCACTTCTCCAAGTGCATTGATTGTTCTCCCAACCTATAACAGACATACAAAGGAATTAGTAACTTACTAATGTACGAAATTATTAAAGATGAAACAAATAAAAGAATCAACTATACTTAACCTGGATTTCAATGTCATATTGGAGCATCCTCATTGCCTTGCAAAGCCATCAATCTAAGACCCGAGAAGTGAAGTGGGTGTGTTTTTCACCCAATGGGTTCCCTCGCAAGAAAAGGGACCCATCATCAATTGACATATATGAGAAAATTATTGTAATCGTGGAAGTAAAATAATTAAAGTTATGTAACTTAATACCCTGCAAGTTTATAAAATTACAAAGAACATATATAATACATAATGTATACAAGAGAATGGATTTAATAATTCCATAAGTATTACTTCAAAAAAAGTTTGCAAGAGAAACCACATATGAAGAGCCAAAGAATATTGTAGGGAGGTTGATAACATAAACAGAGATCGAAATTCATGTTACACAATGAGTTATTTTGACATGAACGATGCTTACGACATGTCTGATTTTAACAATAATTTAGAAGCGAGATGCGATAATAAGTAAATCCAATTTTAAATTACAAAGAACATAGTAAAAGAAATATCTGCGAGTTATGGCCTCGGCCTGAACAAGAAAATACAATACATGCAAGTATCAGACCTAGTATGTGATAAATCGAGGAATCGTAAAATTAAACCAGCAAGGATATCTATTTTCACTGGGTGGATTTCAACCAATAACGAACAACATAGAACATTGTCGAATGGACATAGATGTTCTAGCAATGACAAAGCATTTTGTTTCTCGATAGAGGTATTTTATAACCAATACATATAATTATATATACAAGGAGAATCATTGATAGTTTTCAACAAACAAGGGATTCTTCACTCATAAAATACAGAGTGACTTTATATACATAGTGAAATTTAATTGACGAATTTAGTCGAATAGAAGGATGGAGGTATGAGACTATTGGAACATGACTTCACCCAAGTTTGCCCGATAGATATTAAATTGACAGTTTTTTTTCCCTTAAACAGTAAGCTACTAGAAAAGAATACGTGGTGTTACGCCCTCTACACAAACCTGAAACCAAAACAAAATTATTACAAAGAGTTTAACCTATGACTAGGGTTTTTGATGACACGAAAACAAGGAAGGAGCAAAAGGGTTACGGGATTTGGAAACCGATAGCCTTTAGAAAGAATCATAGCAACCCCAAACCATATGTTAATTGACTCCTAGGAGAAATCCTCTATTACAGAGGAGTATTGAAGTGAAACGTAAGGGAAAATTATCATACGACCTTGACTCTCTCTACAAAGGAAAGAATGAAGTATGCGACAGTAAAAGTGCAAAGACAACAACAACATCTACTTCTCGGGTGTGGTGTTGGCACAAGGGTAGACCCAGGGTTTAACGCTTAACAATGCACCAACAAAGCCCCAAATACTGACCCTTTTGGCAAAACTTGTGAAGCAGGCGAGGTCTCACCCAAGGTAGAGGCAAGGGGGGGTTACAAGACGCAGGTGTCTGTAACCAAGATGGGACACATATATGTGATAATAACACTTTGTAGGGTATTTTTTTAGCTCTTACGAAGTGACATACATTAGTTCATTAACCTTATTAACATCGCAAAACATAATCTAAGATAGATCTAGCATAGTAACAACAAAGATCAAGCACTTCAACCACTTAGCACATAGAACGTTGAATCAGATCTAGCATATAGGCAAAGAATTTAAGAAAAACATATATATTCATTATACATTCTAATCTAAGCACTAAGCAAAACATGATAGAGATAACATTGCACAAAGAAAACCATAATACATTAGATGTATGTGGTTCACCCCAGTGTGGGGCTACACCCACCAACCGCTTCGCCTTCTTTATTATGTACTCAAATCTTACATTCATTCACTCCTGTGCACTAAGCCACAGAGTTAAGGTTCGCATAGGATAGGAGATATGCGCATTGATCACCAGAGCCTCCTTTCAAAACTAGGTCAATGCACAGAGCCAACTCTCTATCAAGCACAAAGCATTAACACACATACATTCTCTTGCACAAAGCTACTCAAATTAATTTCACTTAGCTTCGAAAGCTACTACTTCTACCATACATTCTTCTCTTATTTATACTTTTAAAAACCCTTACAATAAGGCCTAAAAATGGGTAAACCCCATGGGACAACATCCCATAAACCCATTACCAAAACCCTAGAGGACCCCTTACTGGGTCCACATAACCCACAAAATCGGTGGGTCCAAAAGTGGTCCAAATATGACCAAGGTTTCCTCAAAACTTGGTCGAGGGCCAACAAGCTCCCAACACTCACTTGTGACTTGTCTCGAGTCACTCAGGTGCAGACAATCCTGCTTTGAAGGCCTCAAGATTAACTCGAGATGCCTTGACTTGCTTCTTCGCCTAAGCCTCCTGCTCAACGAGCTTCTAGATTGTCTGCTCTGTAGCAGGCCCTTCCAGGTGTTGTTTTACTGATGAGACCACTTGTTCCAATTGTGAGCCATTTCCATCAATCTCTTCGAACACCTTACATGCTTCATCCTGCATAGGTTGTAGCTTCTGCATGACTTCCACTACCTTTCCCTGGAGGGCAATGATTTGTTGTTGTATTGCACATTGCTCTTGGGATCTTTTGATTCTTTCAACTGCGGTGAGAAGCTTCATCTGTGCCTGCACGAAAAATGTCTATTGTTGCACCTCCTGTAATTGCGCTTCCAACTTTCTTATCTTTGTATCCTCGGTGAGGCATTCATATGTCTGTGTGATTCTATCACTCAGTTGTTTGCACTTCGAAGTGAGGGCCCTTATCCTTACTATTGTGTTCTTAGCGGTTTCCTCCCTCTGGTCACGCACCTCCTACGGGGTTGATCTAGGTGGATATCGGGGGCCACCCACCTTTTCCAAATGGATCAAAACAGTTTTCTGGCCATTTTGGCAATTTACTATTTTTAGCAGGTTTTCACTTGCGGGGCCATTTTGAGGGCCTAAATGAAGTTTTTTCGAGATCGAGGTTCTCAATGATAGCCAAAGGCATGATTGAGCCCCCAAAATTAATCTCCTCGACGATACCTTTCCAATGAGCTATCACACGCCTAAAACGGAGATCGTATGCAA
>SNQJ01S0115271.1:0-28070 GCA_010110895.2 Picea sitchensis
AATGTGCATGTTTGGTACACTCATAGTTGGTACATGTTTGGATGATATAGTTGAGACACTTGATTGATTGAGATACATAATTTTGGCACTTGGTTCATGGTGGAGACATATCATGAGTGATATGACACATGTTTGGCATATTGGTATATGCACATGGTTGGAATATTGGTGGATGCACGTGGTTGACATGTTGATAGAAGCATATGGTTGATACACTCCATTGATAATATCTTATGGCACATTGTATGGTGTTGATGTACATGGGTATTGTGCATGGTGGAGATACAATTTGGTACATGATGTACTTGGTTGATTTTTTATTCATGATTCTCTATTTCATTGTTGACATATCTTTTGTTTCATGGTATGGCACGAGTTTTGATGCTTGGACAGGTCCAAGGATATTCATAGAAAGTGTGGTTGTTCTATGATCCAGTTGAGTAGTAGCATTTGCAGCAGAAGCATATATTGCAGAGAAGATAGGGGGAGTCATTCTTCTTTCCATGATTCTAGGAGGAAAGAGCCCTATATTTGAAGAAAAAACATAGAGGCATAATTGTAGGGGGAGCGATGATCACAGGGGGAGTATGAGCGATGGATATTCAACATTACATCATAGTGATATCCCTTGTTAAAAAACAGATAGATTATTCAGAGGAATATCAAAGGATTTTATACAAAGGGAGAAATAGTCAAAGAGGGATCATTCCCAAGGGGAGAATGACACTTTTCCATTGATGTCAAAGGGAGAGAGATAGTCACATTGATGTGATTGATGATTATTGATATGGAGGTAAAGTCACATTGATATATGAATATTAATGTAGAGCATGCCTTGTCTACATGTTGACATCAAATTATTGGTGTTGATATCAATGTTGGTATTTCCATCAATGCCAAAGGGGGAGATTATTGGATCATGTTGTCATTGATTCCAATGGTTTAATTAATTGATGTCAAGTGATTGATTGATACCAAAGGATTTTTGATTGATGTCAAGGAATTTATAGATTCCAAAGGTTGATTGAATGATGTCAAAAGGTTTGATGTATACATGTCTTATCATAGTATATTAATGAAGACAGATCAATGAGTTGTCATTGATACATGATGATAGATGAAGATGGATCAATGTCGTTTCATTGGTATATGATGCATTTTTGGATATATGTAAAGATGAATCATTGTTGTCTTATCAATGATCATGTTTGATAAGGTGTTCAAATGGATGAAATCCAATGTGGTCTCCTATGGTGAAAGCCCTCACGGGAAGACACTTTTCGATTGAGTTATCCTTGAAGTATGGTTATGCTTCTATGTGGAACAATGAGTTGATGATCAATGAATTTGTCATTGAAACTTTATCATGCCATTTCTGGTGGTATGTGTAATGTCACATAACTCCTCATGGTTTGAGATTTATGGCCTTGCGAAGTTGGAGGAGCCTCATATGAAGGCTTGAATCCCCAAAAGGTCAAATAACTCAAAGAGCTTGCAAAGAAGAAATTATTATTTAAATGATAAATTGAAGTGACAAAGTCAAGGAGGATTATTTAAATAATAATGAGAAGTGAAAAAATCAAGATTGAATATTTAAATAATAAAGAAATGGAGAAATTTCTATTTATGGAAAGTGGTTAACCCTAAAATGAGGAAAATAGGTTAAGTGGCCTAGAAATGGGTTAAGTGACCTAAAAGTGGGTTAAGTGACCTAGAAGATGAAGAGTATAAATAAGAGGCAAGGGTCTCTTTTGAAATGTATATTGTGTTTGTATCTCTTGAGCATGATTGAAGATATATTATGAGGGAGAGACTATGGAGGATCTCATGAATGCATCAAAGTTTCGGCATGTCAGAGATCATCACGACAAAAGTCTTGGAGGTTCAAAAACCCTAGTTTCTAACGTATACATGGGCTATAGTGGGCTAGGATGTGTACATACATGGGATGTATGAAGACATGGCATGTACAATAGATGAAGTCTTGGAGATTGGTGGTTGAGATGATGAAAATCTCCTAAAGACTGAGCCAGTTTCTAGATCTACATTCTATGGGCTCAAATCTTCCATAGAAACTTTGGTATGGTTGTATTGTTGCCTTTATGGATACTCTTGTTTGTTGTGTGGTGAATGCTTAAGGCATTCTTGGTATGTTTGTTGTGATGTGGTTTGTTTTGGTTGATGGAGTGATAAACACTCTTATGATTTAGTGATGATGTGATTGCTATAGTATTTTGATTGCTTATACATGATTGAGTAGAATTCATATTGTATGGTTGAGGAGAATGAGTAAGTTGTTGGAAATTTTGGATGTGTTGTGATTGGCTATGGGTCAGTTTGGACAGTGAAAGACAGAAGAGAATGTGATTGCGGGTTGCAAAGGATTTGAGTATGTGGAGTAAAGAAAACCCTAGTTGATCAAAAGTATATGCAGGCTGTAGTATAGACTGATCGCATACATACGCATGCTGCACCACCGACAGGTTGCATACCTATTGCAGATTGAAATATGTTGAGGATTGTTGTCTCATCTCATTTGGTGCTGCGGGTGTAAGATGAGTCTTGCATTATAGAGATGGTTCTCTTGAACAGTTGTACTCTATTTAATTGTTGCTGAAAAACCCCATGGATTGTTGTTCGTAATAAAAATAAAATTGTACCTGCATCTTGTGTTCTTTGTGTTCCTTGTGGTGATGATTTTTTGAAGATATATCGTTGATATATGTTGTTGATATGTGTTCACATCTAACTGGTTATAAATGAAATCAATACGAATTGAGTTAATGTTGATTGCTAAATAATGCATTTTTGTGCAAGAGGGAAGTTTTGGGAAAAAGAGCCCCAAACTCATTCACCCACCCCCTTTAAGTGTGGTCCAGGAGGACAGGAGTAAATCCTCAGGTTTCTAGGTGGGAAATAAGGAGGATGAAGTGAGACTATCTGAAAGTATCAGGAGCTCAGAAATGGGTTCATATTAGAAATGAGTGTTGATAGAAATGGAGATGAGACTGTATGATAGTCTCATGAACTCAAAGGAGAGTTAATATCAATAATAAGTGATGACATAGGAGGAGGATCATAATCACATTCTAATCATTGGAGGAATCATCATATTCTTTCCAAGAATCCAAGTAGAGGCTAGTGCACATGTTGAAGGTGTAGAAGAGGAGAGACAACCAACCAAGAATGTCAAGGAGGAGAAGGAGCAGACATTGAAATCTTCCCAAGAGACAAAACAAGAAGAGGAGAATTCAGATCAGATGCTCACTCAGTGGGAGAAAGAATTCAAGATGATGAAATATTGGTTGGACAATACAGACACAGAAAACAGTTTCCAAAAGGATGTAGTTGTGAAGATTGAATAAGAATTCCAACCTGAGGAGCAACTGGATGAAGCTAGAATTGTACTAGCACAAGCAGAGGATATGAAAGAAAGAGAAATGTTAGGGGATATGGATGAGGAGAAGCTCAGTAGCATGGATACAGAATTTGGACTTGCAGTGGAGTGGCAAGTTAGTGCCACAAGAGATAGAAACAACATGGGAGATCAGATTGATCTACCCATTGATTTTTGAGAAGGAGTGGAAGCCTTGAAGGAAAGGGTAATAATCCAAAGTCATCTTATCCAATAGGTCAAATTGGAAACTTATGAAGAGGATACGGAACAAAGAATATTGCAAAGGAGGAGCTAACCAATAAACCAACTTGACAGAGTGATAGAAGAAATCAGAAGGATGATGTTGAAGTAAACAAAGGAGACACTCAACAATAGGGAGAAGTTGAAAAGTGGAGAGCCTATAGCAACAGGGTAAAAACAACAAAAACAACATGGAAGAGGGGAAGATGGAAAACTCCAGAATGAAACTTGGGATCCTGGAGGATCTCAACCTAAACAACAAAGGAGGCATGTGTAGGAGATCATGATTTTGTCAGCGCGAAATTATGATGCAGGAGCCTCACTCCATCTTAGAAAACACACCATCTCATCAACAAGCCAATCAACCAAGACACAAGGAGGAACGAGTTCCAATGGAATAGAGGCAACATCCCTCTCATTTTGAACCTGAGTTTAAATTTTTAATGAAAATTCAATTTAATTAAATGTTTTATGGCTCAAGGAAAACCGATCCACTATCTTTGTACATGTGAGTTATTGTAATAGATGGAATCACCTTTAATGGATAAAAATAGGAGGGATATATATATGATTCAGACTAGTTGTCCATTGAATGTAATTGAATGTATTTCAATGAAAGTACGTAACTGGAGGGAAGGCTTGAGGAGCCCCTCTGTTGGAAAAATATCTTGTATCAAAATTCATTAGGAATAATTAGAGTATGAATGGATGAGACATTAGAGAGATCAAGAGAGGAGAGATAGTGTTGAGACTCAGTTGCAGTTCAACCTTTGTAAATATTTGTACATAAGCATTCAAATATAATACGAAAGAATTTTTTCCTCTATATGAGGTGTATGTGTTATTATGTGTAATGAATGGTTATTCTCAGAATGTTTTTCTGTATTTATTAATGTATGTTGTATATTTATCTAAGTAGGTTACATTTGAAGGTTTATATAGACTTCTCTATATCGATGTGATTTTGTGTAGTTCCGGGCTCTTAGGCTTGTGCAAGGAGTGCATTGAGTAGGTTTGCGTGAGAACTATGTCTCAAGTTTTTTGAAAATGTTTTGATGAGGGAATACCAGAAGGCAAAGCTCATGAGGAGTGGTGTAAATATGAAAAAAGAGCACAAGGAGTGTGCAAGTGAACTTACAAAGTTAAGGTTTCAGGAGGTAGGTGCAAGGAGTGAATAAAAGCCACGCAAAGAGGTCATAGGCAGAGTCATTTTTAGACTCATTTGTTTATGAGAAACATTTCGAGTCATTCAATAATTCATGTAGAGAATGCACAGTCTCTTAGAGGAGAGGTAAGCCTGAAGAAGTCCCATGCTAGATGTGCCCCGAGCCAAAAATGAGAAAAATGTTGAGGAGTTGATTCGGTGAAGTGAAAGGAGTGTGATAGCAAGACCCCTGACCCTCGGGCCAAGGTCCACTTAGGATTGTTCTAAATTCTCATTGTGTTGAAGAAAATCCTTTGGTTCCTTGCTGAAAACTTCAACGAATCCAATCCACAGGTCCTTCACAAAAACTCCACTTGCACCACATGCACCAGGTGTGAGTCTTCACCTCCACATGACCACAACCCAAGCCTTAGCGCAAGCACCTTTCATGACTCACGATCTCAAAAGTTTGTGAATTGAAGACCTTCGACTCCAAACCTCCGATACACGAGAGTGCGATACAGGTATGGCCCCTTCCTTACTAGCACCTCTACAAATAACCACTGGCTAGGGCCTACTTTTAGCATCCCTCGCAACTCACAACATCACGAGTTGGAGTGTTGAGTCTCTGTGCTCCTCCTTCGCGAATCCCCGAGATGCGATAAGTCAACAATGGGTTGACTCCCTTCCTAGACGATGTATGTCCACCACCAGTCACCCGCTTCCACTTTTCTCTGCACTCTATGTTTGCGCCACCTGTCAACCACGCGGCCCCACCTATCATGTGTGCTATGTGTTCATACAAGCCCTCGACGCTTGGCACTTCGTGGCTTCTGCAATCAAAATCCAATTCTTTCAAACCCTAAGTTCGCGATATGCGATACCACGCAGAGATTATTATCCAATGGTTCTCCTGTGGCTTGGATCCAACGGTTTGGATCTCCTTCCCTGGTCCTCGCGACTCGCAACTTTGCGCAAACCAAGAATTTAGTCTGGTCCCCAAAACTCATGAACCCTGAGTTTGTGAAATGATCTAATGATGTGGGTTGTAATGATATCAATGACTCATATTAATCCTCACATCCTGGGTCATGGGTTTCACTGGCCTCTAATCACCTTGCAACTCTGCAAGATCCTATGGTCCTCTTGACTTCGCGAGCTCTCCACGGAGAATTTTGACCACCCGATTCACTCCTCAATGGATTTTTCTCGATGACTGAGTATTCTCTTTCCTTAAATTAATTTCTATGCGACGTCTTCAATATCCATCTCCCTTTGAACACTTCAAAGGCATTATCTCTCCTGAGATTTCACTTGCAAAATCAAGCCTTCAAAAGGGTTTCCTACTACGGTCCTTCTACCTTCACCTTAGTTGATAAGTTCTAAGGCTTCAACCAGCCTGCGCACACCTTGCATGACTTAGTGCTTCACCTTCACTTCTGCTAGTTATGAGAACAACGATATCTCTCCTGATCTTTCTGAGATAAAACTCAGACCCTCATCAACGCACACCTTGCATACGTTCACTGCACTCCTTGTAGGAATTCTCAGGAAGAGAAATGATTGAAACTCATTCTTCTTCTCTCTCAAACTTCATACATCCTAATGAAATCATACACACAATACAACATTGGAATAAATGCATAACATAGAAACAAAACAACTGTAAACATACCATTTAGAAAATGTAAACAGTAAGCATCATAACACCATGAAATTTGAGTCAAAGTCTCATATATTAACTCAAATGCTCTTGTAAATGGGTTCTTCTCTACAACTTTCTGCTACAACTCTCAATGATGATAATGTTCTTCCTCCCTACAATGATACAAGGGTGAGGGTGTCTATATCCATTTTCCCTCCTACGCTTCTAACTATCTAATCTAACATTCATATTTACCTACTTTACATTAACAGACTTAAATGCCTATTACATCCAACAGGTGAGAGTAATTTCTCCAGATATGTTCATATCTCCAAGACCTAAATGTAAGTACGCTTCTCCTAGCTTATTACATTAATGCTTCAGTTTTCAAAATTCAAAATGTTTTCATAAAAAAAAGTGCCCTTTTTGCATCCACGTGTTCAGTTGTTCCTTTGGCTAGGCACGTTCTTTGGCTTTGTACGATGCTCCTTCATCATACTCCCTCACTTGAAAATTTTCATGAACTCTTGTTCATGAGCTCTTGCATGGTCTTTCCATGCTTTTGAATTGCTTCTTCATCCTCCCAACTGGAATCTTCAATAGGATGTCCCTTCCATTTGACCAAGTATTCAAAATACTCCTTTCTCATGGTCTTTCTACTAAACCTCTTGTCAATTATGCTTCCCATCTGTGACTTTTCAGCTACAGGCATTTGTTTTTTCCATTGGACCTCTTCTTGCTCATCCTCTACTCCTACTTCTTCAGCTCTGTAAGGGTACAAATCCGCAACATTGAATATCTGTGAGATTTTGACCCCATAGGGTAATTCAATCTCATATGAATTTGTCCCAAATTTATTTATGACCTTGCACGGTCCAATATTCTTCATATTCAGTTTGTTATACATCCCCCTTGGGAACCTCTCCTTCCTCAAATGCGCAAGAATCAAATCACCAACTTCAAACTGAAGTTCTTGCCTGTGTTGATATTCTCTCCGCTTGTATTCTTGAATTGAACTCTACAATCGCTCCTTAATTCAGATGTGAAGCTCCTTCATTCCTTCTGCAAAGTCCTCTGCATTGACACTCCTGAATTCAACTTGTTTTGCATCTTTCAATTTAGAAAATCCCCTTGGCTTCATTCCATATACAATTTGGAATGGAATATGCCCTGTGCTTCTATTGAGTGAATCATTGTAAGATAATTCCACCTATGGCAGAATGTGATCCTATTGACTGTGGTGTTCAGTCACTAAGCTCCGTAGAAAATCTCCCAAGCTTCTGTTTGCGACCTCTGTCTGTCCATCCATCTGAGGGTGATATGCTGAGCTAAAGGAAAAACTTGTTCCCAACTTCTTCCATAAGGTCCTCTAGAAATGTCCTACAAACTTGGTATCTCGATCAGAAATGATACTCTTTAGTAAACTGTGAAGTCTAACAACTTCCTTGAAAAACAGGTTCGCAATATGAGTTGCGTCACTGGTTTTCTGGCATGGTATGAAATGTTCCATATTTGAAAATCTGTCAACTACCAAAAAGATTGAATCACATCCTCTTTGTGTTCTTGGCAGTCCCAATATGAAATCCATGCTCATTGCGTCCCACGACCTTTCAGGTATGGGAAATGGTTGATATAACCCTGCATTCTGCCTTTTTCCTTTCATGTGCTGACAAATTCTGCACCGATCCACGAATTTCTTAACATCTATTCTAATCCCTAGCCAATAATATGAGCTATTCAAATTTAAGAACGTTTTGTCGTGACCGAAGTGTCTGACCAATCCTCTGTTATGCTTTTCCTTTAGCAGGTTCTCCCTCATGGAGCATTTCATAATACATAGCTGATTTCCCCTGAACAATAATCCATCCTGGATCATGTATTCATTCCATTGGCTTCTATCCCTGAGAATTGGATTCTCAGATGCCTCATATGCCTCCTTGAAGTCTGGATCATCTCTATACATTTCTTTGATTTTATCAAAACCCAAAGTCTTGACTCTAAATTCTTGCATAAGCAAACATTTCCTGCTCAAAGCACCAACAACTTTGTTAGCATTTCTAGAAATATGCTTAAACACAAAAGTAAAATTCTACATGAATTCAACCCATTTAGCATGTTTTTGGTTCAACTTCTCCTATTGAGTCATGAATTGCAAATCATGATTATCCCTATACAAAATAAACTCCTTGGGAACCAAATAGTGTCTCCATTTCTTCAGCGCTTGTATGACCGTGTAGAATTCCTTGTCATATGTGGAGTAATAAATCTTCTCTTCATTCAGTTTTTCACTAAAATACGTGACCAAACTATTATCTTGGCTTAATACCACTCCAATTGCAAATCCACTCACGTCATACCTGACCTAGAACGTTTTGCTGAAATCTGGCAAAACCAGAATTAGTTGCTCAATGATCTTCTTTTTCAGCAGATTGAAGCTCTTCTCTGCTTCCTCCGTCCAGTGAAAATATTTATGTCTTTTCTTCACCGTATCCATCATTGGTGCACTAATTCCACTGAAGTTTTGGATAAATCTCCTATAGAATCTAGCCAAACCATGGAAGCTTTGTACTTCAAACACGCTCTTCGGCGATGGCCAATTCTTAATCGCCTCTATCTTTTCTGGATCCATCTTCAAATCATTTGCAGAGATAACAAAACCCAAATAAATGAGGTATGTCCTCATAAATGACGATTTCTTCATACTAATTAACAATTTCTCTTGCCGTAATATTCTCATTACTACATCTAAATGCTTTAACTGTTCTGCTTCTATCTTGCTGAAAATTAATATATCGTTAATATATACAATGACGAATTTCCCTATGAAATCCTTCAAGACTTCATTCATCAACCTCGTGAAAATACTGGGTGCATTCATTAGGCCAAATGGCATGCCAATCCATTCATATATCCCCTCATTCGTCTTGAATGTTGTCTTCCATTCATCACCTTCTCTCATTCTAATATGATGATATCCACTTTTCAAATCAATCCTTGAAAAAAAATCTGCTCCACTCAAGAAATCCATCAAATCGTCCATCCTTGGCAATGGAAATCTGTATCTGATGGTAATCTTATTGATTTCCCTTGAGTCTGTACACATTCTCCAGCCTCCATCTTTCTTTGGGCTGAGCATTGTCGGAACAATGCATGGAGTCAAGCTCTTCCAAATCAATCCTTTGTCCATTAAGTCCTGGACCTGTCTCTTAACTTCCTCATTTTCTTGTGGCTTCAATCTGTACATTGCTTTGTTCGGTAAACTGGCTCCAGGTATAATATCAACATGATGGCTTATACTCCTGATAGGTGGCAATGAAAAAGGTAGTTCATCCACTACTATATCAACAAATTCTTCCAGCAACTCCTGAATTTCTTCTGGTAGATCATCTATTCTCGTACTGGTCAAAAACATTTTGGCCTTCCTGACCACAATAAACTGTGTGTCTTCCTTCTTCTTAACCTCATTAAGAAGTTCCTTCCCACTGATGATAAGTACAGTGTTGCTCAACTCTGTTTTCACTTCTTTATCCTTAATTGGAAGCAACATGTGAGCCTTACCATTTTTCTCCAGCATGTACGTTTTCTTCCTCCCATCATGAACCACGTTTCTATCATATTTCCATTTTCTACCCAACAATAGATGACAAACATCCATGGGAATTACATCACATAATATTTCATATTTATATCCTCCTATTTTAAATTCAACTAAACATTGTTTAGTGACATTTACCTGATGTCCTTTTTGTAGCCATGAAACTCCATATGGGTTTGGATGTACAATAGTCTCCAGGTCCAGCTTTTCTACCATCTCTGTAGATATGATATTGTCTATGCTACCATTGTCCACTATGACTTTACATACTCTATCCTTAGTTTTTCAACCAGTCCTAAACAGACTGTTTCTTTGGGCTGGGTTCTCTTCCTCCTTCTCTGGCTTTAAGAGAAATTTCCTCATCATTAAGGATCTTCCACCCTCAGCGTCTTCTGCCTCAACATTCTATCCTTGAGCTTCGAAAATGTGAGTTTCACCATCATCTTTCTTCCTATCTAGACACTCATAGGATTTATGTTCGATTTTTCCATAGACAAAGCATTTCACTTCACCTCCTCTGCCTCTTCCTCTTCCTTTGGCTTGAGGAAAATTATTTCTATCAACATATTTCCTTACTTGTGAGCTTCCTCCTCTCTCAGGTTGATTTTGAGGTTTCTTCCCCTCTTCTTTAGGTTTCTAAGTTTTGTCTTGGGCAATTTTTTTGCCTCTGGCTTGACTTCTACCTCGGTCTCTTTGACCTTGCTTCTGGCTCAGCTTTTGTTCAACTTTTAGAGCCATCTTATAAGCATCTTCCACAGTCTGAATGGTCATCATGCTCATCTCATCTTGAATGTCATATCATAGACCATTCATGTACCTGGAAACTTTTTCATCATCACTTTCCCAATGACCTTCTCTGATGTTTATCCTATAGAATTATTCAATGTATTCTTTCACTGACATCAACTTCTATCTCAAATTTTTCATCCTCCAAAACATAGTAATTTGATAATCCCTAGGTATGAATTTGGCTTTCATCTTTGCAACCATTCTATCCCAGTTTTTGATTTTCGGCTTGCCCTTGTAGCGTCTGTCAGTCTGCAGTTCATCCCACCACAGTGTTGCATTCCCTTTAAGTATAGTAACGACATGTTTTAATTTCTTGTCTTCCTTGACATACTTGTAGTTGAAGTATTTGTCAAGAGCTCTAATCCAATCTAGAAGCTCTTCAACATCCAAGTTTTCCTCATACACTAGAATATCCATTTTTTCTCTAGCACCTATCCTTGCAATAGACCTGAATAGGCATTCTTCTACAACATCTTTGACTACAACTTCTTCGTGTCCAGCTTCATTTTCACTTTCATCTTCACTAATATCCCCAACGTCAATTGTGCACCTCTGTGTTGTCTCCATAACATCAAGCCTAGCATGTAATTCACACATTTCTCTTTTCACTGCTGGATTAGGTATTTGCTTGTCTCTTCTTCTCGACATTTCTCTTTCCACTTATGGATCAGGTATTTTCCTGTCTCTTATTCTCAGAGGCATGGCTGTAAAATTTTCTCCCTTCTCTTTGCTATAGAAAGCAAAGAATTTTTTATGTGCTCTGATACCAAATGATAGCAAGACCTCTGACCCTCGGGCCGAGGTCCACTCATGATCGTTCTAAATTCTCCTCGAGCCGAAGTGCATCCTTTGGTTCCTTGATGAAACCTTCAACGAATCTGATCCATAGGTCCTTCACGAAAACTCCACCTACACCACGTGCACCAGGCGCGAGTCTTCGCCTCCACATGACCACAACATTGGCCTTAGCACAAGCACCTTTCTTGACTCGCGATCTCACAAGTTTGTGAATTGAATACCCTCCACTCCAAATCTCCGATACCCGAGAGTGTGATATGGGTATGGCCCCTTCATTGCTAGCGTCTCTACAAACAACCACTGGCTAGGGCCTAGTTTTAGCACCCGTCACAACCTGCAACTTCACGAGTTGGAGCGTTGAGACCTTGTGCTCCTCCTTCGCGAATCCCCGAGATGCGATAAGTCAAAAATGGGTTGACTCCTTTCCTAGATGACGTATGTCCACCACCTGTCACCTTCTTCCACATTTCTATGCACTCTATGTTTGTGCCACCTGTCAACCATGCGGCCCCACCTATCGGGTGTGCTACATGTTCATACAAGCCCTTGGCGCTCGACACTTCATGGCTTCTACAATTGAAATCCAATTATTTCAAACCCCAAGTTCGCGATATGCGATACCACATGGAGATTCTTATCCAATGGTTCTCTCGTGGCTTGGATTTAATGGTCTAGATCTCCTTCCTAGCCCCTCGTGAATCGAAACTTCACACAAACCAAGTAACATTTAGTCTAGTCCCCAAAACTCACGAACCCCAAGTTCGTGAAATGATCCAACGACATGGGTTGAAATGAGATCAACGACTCATATTAATCCTCACATCCTGAGTGATGGGTTTCACTGGCCTCTAATCACCTTGCAACTCTGCAAGATCCTACGGTCCTCGTGACTTCCTGATCTCTCCATGGAGAATTTTGACCACCCAATTCACTCCTCAATGGCTTCTGCCCAACGACAGAGTGTTCTACTTCCTGAACTTAATTTCTATGCGACAAATTCAATCTCCAAATCCCTTTGAACACTTCAAAGGTGTTATCTCTCCAAATCTTTCACTTGCAAACTCAAGCCTTCCAAAGGGTTTCCTACTCTCACTCCTTGCGGCAAGCTTTCAAATAACTTTCAGTTATTTGAGTCTTCAACCCTGTTCACTCTTTGCAACAGTGGTCCTTCTACCTTCACCTTAGTTGATAAGTTCTAAGGCTTCAACCAGCCTGTGCACACCTTTCACATCTCAATGCTTCACCTACACTTCTGTTGGTTATGAGAACAATGATGTCTCTCCTGATCTTTCTGAGATAAAACTCAGATCCTTGTCAATGCACACCTTGCAGATGTTCACTGCACTCTTTGCATGAATTCTTAGGAAGAGAAATGATTGAAACTCATTCTTCTTCTCTCTCAGACTTCATACATTCATGATGAAATCATACACACAATACAACATTGGAATAATAGCATAACAGAGAAACAAAAAAACTGTAAACATACTATTTAGAAAATGTAAACAGTAAGCATCATAACACCATGAAATTTGAGTCAAAGTCTCATATATTAACTCAAATGCTCCTGTACATGGGTTCTTCTCTACAACTTTCTACTACAACTCTCAATGATGATAATGTTCTTCCTCCCTACAATGATACAAGGGAGAGGGTGTCTATATCCAGTGTCCCTCCTACACTTCTAACTGTCTAATCTAACATTCATATTTACCTACTTTACATTAACAGACTTAAATGCCTATTACATCCAGGAGGTGAGAGTAATTTCTCCAGATCTATTCATATCTCGAAGACATAAATGTAAGTACGCTTCTCCTAGCTTATTACATTAATTCTTCTGTTTTCAAAATTCAAAACGTTTTCATAAAAAAAAATGTTCCCTATTTGCATCCATTTGTTCAGTTGTTCCTTTGTCTAGGCACATGCTTTGGCTTTGTACGATGCTCTTTCATCAGAGTGCATTAGAGTCTAAGTATTCACAGTGCCAAAGCTCAGGGGAAAGAGTGTCTTTGCTTCTAGGAAAGAAAAAAACTTTGTTTGAAGGAGAAGAGGGTCAAGACCCTTAGAAATATGAGCAAGTTAAATCTCAAGAGTAATAACACAAGGTTTTTGCAAGTGGACTTTTTTCAAAGTCCAAAGCTAAGGAGAAACAACATGAGTAAAGGCAGAGGATTCACCCTTACAGGAGAAGAATCGAAGGTTAATCCTTTGAATTTTTTTTGATAAATCCTTCTTTTGAAAGAAAGTGTAGCAATAGAGAAGGAGATCCTTCTTTCAGGAGTGATCTGGACTGTTAGATCAGAGTCCATAATGAAGGACGAGAAAAAAAGAGGAGAATAGATCCCAACTGTTGGATCTGAGCATGTGGATTGATGATCTTCTGATCCAGGTAAGTTTCATGGGGTTTAATCCCTCAATGTCCTTTCAACTTTTTCAGTTCATAGTTTTTCATTTTTATGCATATAGGAGACAAGTTTGTCGAAGTCTTGAATCCTGTAGTGGATCTGGGCTATCTGATTTCTAGGGATGTCAAAAGATCACTAGATTTAGAGGACTAGATATTTGGGAGAACAAAGATGGGGAGCATTCAAGTCTTCCAAAGCTCTGAAGAGTGGAGAAGATCATAACCATCGAACAAGAGGAAACCTGGAAATAAATAAGGAGGTCTAGAAGATATGTTAATGTTTTCATAGCATTAGGTTAAGCGTGAAGTTCATTCCATTTTATCAAATAACCATAACCATAAATGTTGTAGCAGCCAAGATCATAAGAAGAAACACCATGCACAAGTACACAAGATATATCATGGGAAACCCTTATCAAACAAGGGAGAAAAACCCAGCCAAATCCTTTGCTATATTCTTCAAGAGAAATGCCTTTCACTACCAAAATGACTTAGCACACAAGAGGGTGCTTAAGCCCTAGAATCCCTAGCACCCAAGAGAGGTGTGAAACCTTGCCAAAGAGAAGTACTTGCTGAAATTACCAAAACATGTGAGGAGGATATGATTCTTCAATGGAGAATCATCTCCTACTTATATTAGACTTTGACTGANGAGGATATGATTCTTCAATGGAGAATCATCTCCTACTTATATTAGACTTTGACTGATTTAGCAAGGGCTTCTTATTGGCACAACAGGGCTGACCTCTCTAAGTCAAACAAACTTTATTATTATATTTATTATTATAATTAATATTTTCATTATTAACTATCTTCTTTATATTAATTATATTAACATAAGGCTGACCTGTACTCTTTACATAATAACTAGGGTTATTGGTAGGTCTAACTCTTGAACAATATATAGCAAAGAATCTGATGCACCCACTAGGGGCCACATCCATAAGGATGCCATAGACCTGAGACATTGCATTACAAAGACGAGATAGGTCCTCACATGTGCACTTATGCTCATCCATAGTCACATCTTCTCTACAGATCATCTTTCCCACTGCCACCAACAGGAGGATCATCTGGAGGCTTCACATCAACTCTGCTACTATTCATTGGAGGCCATCATATCATATTCATTATTATTCTCATGATGATGTACCCAATGCTTTTCGGGATTTCTCTAACTCAACAGATTGCTCTTACATTGGATAATCATTTATTTCTTCTCTCTCATGTCATTGTTTCACCTCTTTCGTCACCTTAGTGAGAAAAATAGAGGTACTTGCAAGCATAGTTGGGTTTGCTAAGAAGAATAGCTATAAGGAAAAGGGTTAGAGAAAGAAATATAAAAGAACAACTGAGAATTAAACTAAGAAATAAAACAACAACTAAATTAATGAGCATAGGGACATAAGGACAAAAGAAATAATTAGACCCATGTCACCAACGATAAGGCTAATATTAGTGAAAGAAAACAGCGAGAAGAAAGAGGACTATGAGTCCCTTCTTCCTCCAAGGGAGGGCTCTTGGACCCCCACAAATAAGCTCTTCTTACAACTTTGAAAATGAAAATGAAAATGGTGAAAGAATTCTTCGCTAATCCACTCAAGGGGTGAGATGGATTTCCCAATGCAATGATGATAGTATACTCTTGACAAGGATAGAGGATTCCTCAAGAGAATAATGGCATCATAAATTTTCTATGAATTCCTTGAAAAATGAAGTGTATCCATGGCCTTTTTATAGCATTCCTTTGAGGTATTGTCCAACTAGTTTGTAGTGTGTAAAGAGGCTAATTAGGGCATTTCTAGGTCTTTGACTAGCCACACAGTCAAATCCAGTCTAGATTTGAGTGTCAAATCAAGTTGGAAGTTGAACCAGAAGTGGGTGGGAGGTTGACCACTCTCATAAATGCGTTGTTTCTCAGGTGAGTGGATTTTTGCAACAATAGTCGTGCATCGTGCACATGTGTGTGAAGCTTGTGTTTCTGTTTTGCACATGTGCACGTATGCCCTGTGTCTTCATAGCGCTCTTTAATTTTGTCACTATTTGTATAGATTTTGACCCTTTGGAAATGATTTTGTGTTAATTTGGGTCCATGGGTGACTCATAACTGTTTGACGATGTTGAATTCTTGTAACCATTTGCGGATGAAATTTTAGTGATAACAGATGCTCCCTGATGGATGAGGTGAGGAGCATACGTATAGCTGGAATCCATCAATATTTCTTCTACTAAGAGTGATGTTGTAAGAGAGAGTGATAGTGGGATTGTCAAGAGTTAGTTGTTGGAGGGAGAAGGGAACCTGTAGAACCTTACCTTCCATAAGGTGTGTAAAACTAAACTGTGTAAAAAGGAGGCGGGCATGCCCCATGCTCATGTTATGTAACTCAAAAAAGGAATGAAGTGTTGATGTAGACAACTGCAGTTTCCTCGGGGGAAGTCATGATAAAGGAAAAGGAAAATTCTGTAGAGGAACATACTCTGAATAGTAGGTAGTGATATCTGTAAGAATTACCACAGATTTTGTAGGCATTGATAGCCCTACCAAGTTCAGAGGTCTTCGGCGAATATAAGAAATAACTGCAATAGTCACAAAGTAATACCCACCGTAACATGAGAAAGTGTTGACGTCGAATGTTATGGGGGTCAACAACAACATGGAGAAATTGTGGTTCTCCTTGTGCCGTCTGAGAGCTCTCATTGGTAAGAAAATGAGAATCAAGATGCTGTCGCCCTTCTGGAAAACTGTGCTAATGTCGACAAAAGGGGGATGCGACTCCCAGAAGCAAAGGGCTTAATGAAATATACTAGGTGAGGTTAGGAATTTGGAAGAGGTACGAGGATGAAGTCAATATGTAGGAAGACTCAATACTGCCCTTGGTTGGGGGTATATGTGAGGTAAAAAGTGGCCGCAACCATTCAATAAGGTTGAGTGTCATGGGGACAACAAGACAAGGAATAAGTTGTGCTAGAGGTGGGACAAAGTGAACAAACTTAGAGAGCATAGGTAAGTGGCCTATGGGATACTCGGAGGATATGGATGATGTCGTCAAGGGTAGATGATAAGGAGTGCCCCAACCAAGGGTGACATGGGTTGCATTTTCCAAAAATAAGGTCGCCAAGGGTGACGACAAAAAGGTAATGTAAATGCTGGAAACAAAGGCATTTGTACAATAAAATAAAGAATAATTTGGGATGAGTGTACAAATACAGAAACGGGTGCCCCAATGTAATATGGTTGGCCCGGGTAGGGAACAATTTGCTTGGAGAACTGGCAGAGGGTGGGGGCTCCATGGGTGGGTTTCTGTATGAGGTAGGTGAAATGAAGGGAAATTTGCAGAGTGGCAAACTGTTGGTGGATGAAATGGAGGGTTCATGATACTGCGAAGGTGCAGTCAAAAAAAGAACCTTGAAGAGATAATCTGGGAGTCTGGTGGGAAAGCTAGCAAAATGAGGAGAAGGAGTATGTGGCTGATTCGTGACATAATGTAAGACTATCGGGACTCCCATCCCTAAAGGGTTGAAAAACAACATGAGTGTCAATGTGCAAAAGGGTGCTATGAATAGGACAACTCATGTGGGTAAGAGTGCTACTAGGTGACAGTACCAAAGATGCAGATGGGGGTGTTGGTACTGTAGAGCCGGAGATGGGGATCCTAGAGGCAAATGTCAGGGGATGTGACTGGAGATGCAAGTGAGATTCAGAGGGAATGAATACATGCCATTGTTGAGTATATACCTGAAGGGGTTGCGTTGATGTATGATGACTAAGTACCTGCACACATAAAAACCAAATACCTGACATGAGCCATATTTGAAGAGAATCGATCATACGAGCATTTATTTGATAATTTTGAATATGAGCATGCATACCTGGTCATGGTATGAAAAAAATGGTGCCCCAGGGGCTCAAGATGAAAAGAGGCATGGGGACTATTGTGATGTAGATGATGGGATGATGATCCCGTGGCTGAAGACAGATCAAAGAATGGACACCCGGAGCTCCTGGAATGGTGAGTGGATGTTTGATGGAAAAGGCCTATATATAGCTGTAGGGCCCACATTGCCACCTCATTTGTACTTGTTGCTAGAGTCACTAGACAAGAAGTATTCAGAGGAGATTTGGAGATTTAGGGAGAATGAGGCACTCGATCGAGGAACAACAAGCTTCAGGTTAGTAGTATGATCATCCTGCATAGAATTAGGGTTTCCATTTTTGGGCATGTCCTGTACGAAGGGTCGTACAGGGGGTTTTATGGGTGTGGGCCCCCACGTGCGCGGGCGATATGGAAGGATGTGCACACAAGTGCGCACCTACCGACTAGATAGTTGTGCATGGGGTATCCCATAAGGGGGACTAAGGTGCGCATTATGTGCACGTATGTTGGCGACACAAATGCACATGTGTGCATGACTGTGTAGTGGACAGGCACCCTTTAATGCGTGCCTGTGTTCGTGACAGGGGCACATGAAGGCGCCCCTATAGGGTGAATAGGCATGCAAGCATGTGCACCTGTGGGGTGGACATGCACACCTGAGTGAGCGCCTATGAAGTGAACAGGCGCACATACATGTGCACCTTTGGGGTGAATAGGCATGCATGGGTGCATTCCTGTGGGTAAAACAGTCATGCCTTAGAGGTAAGGTTAATGGGTGTAAAACTTATCTTTTTATTGGTTTTTTATGGTCAATGTGTCTGACCTGGGATTGTTTTATGTGGTTGCAGGTGATCTTTGTGCACGATGCCAATCGGTTGGTGAGAGCGGGATTGGTCTCAGCTGAGGGATGTTGTGGCAATTGAGGATCTGGGGGTACGTGCTACTTTGGCAGCCTATGGGCTGCTGAAGTTATTTGAGTGGTCATTGATACAGGTGCAGGAGTATCTCCTACAGTTCCTTGTCCGGATGTGGAGTCTAGACCTACATTGTTTCATGGTGCAGGGAGAGAATATTGGCTTCACTGCAGTGGAGGACATATATTTTTTGACCGAGCTCTCGTTTCGGGGAACGCCCCTATCGGTGGAGCCGGTGTTACCTAGGGATGTGGTGCTAGTGATAGTGGGCCAAAGGTTCTGTTCGAGGGATAACTTTATGTCGGGCTCCGTTGTGAGCATCAGGGTGATGGATGCTCTAGCGCGTCGTTGTATAGCAGCGATGATTGCGAGAGTGTATGGGTCTCTTGCGACTCAGCGGATCAATGGTGGTTAGCTGAGTGTGATGGAGAGGGTACTGGCTAGTGAGCACTTCGCCTGGGGGCTTATGCTACATGCCAGGATGGTAGGGCAGTTGGACCATTGTCGGTCCACTGATATAGGAGAGTTTTCCTTTGGGTCCATCCTAGTGTCTTGGTTTTTGGAGAGGGTGTCGATGTTGCACCCTAGGATTTTATTGGGTGCTCCCAGGGCGCGAGAGCCACGATTGAGGCAGTGGTCGACTATTTTACTTCGCCACAGTGGTGGTGAGGGCGACCAATTATTTACGGCTTAGGAAACCTAGGTGTGGTGGTAGATGCCGTAGGTGATATTGCAGTTCCCATATGATGGTGTTGACTTTTGGGATGATCCGGACATGGTGTTACCTCCAGGGGAGGTTTTTGATCATCAAGGTATGTTGATGAGTTTGATATATATTGTTTGTTTTTGAGATAACATGACATGTGTATTTGGTATAGATTCTGATACTATCTATTGTTTGTTTGTATGTGCAGATGTGGCACCTCACAGGTGTGAGGTTTAGTTGCTAAGGGCGTCGACTCACTGGGAGCGGGGGAGACAGCTGCGAGGAGGGCTGCAGGTAGGAGAGAGACATTGGCGTGAGGACACTGAGTCAATACCAACTGAGCTTGAGAGAGAAACGAGGAGATGCTGGTTTGATGACCCAGGTGGTGGGCCATCACATGCTCCTCCAGCAGATGTCGGAGTTGATTTTGAGGATATGCGCCATCGCTTGGAGGTAGTGCTACAGGGCATGCCTGAGGGCATGTGGTCGTGTATCCAGGATGAGGGCATCCTAGAGAAGTGTGTGGGGATTCCACCACTGTGGAAGACCATGGTACGACGAGAAACAATAGCAGATGCTGCTATGACTAGATGGTTACCTCCCGGTCAAGAGGGACCAGTAGTGGGTGGGGGGCCACCGCCTGAGGGAGGGGTAGGAGGTGGTGTTCTAGAGGCACTGTGAGTGATGCCCTATGTATTTTTGTATATAAATTGGTGAGCCCATTTTGTATCGAGGTGCTTCACTGGCCTGCAGATACTTGTATTTTTGTATGTAAACATTTGGATGGCACTGTGGACCGACTTATATATACATGAGTATACATTTTGAGATCTATGTGATGGTTACATGTTTTTTTTAATGTTTGATGATGTCTAATCTATATAGATGGTGTGACAGGTTTTTGATATGTTTATGCATGTGTAGAGGTATCTTGATGTGATATATGCCAGTCTAACACAATGTTAGCTAAGTTATCTATAATTTGATTCAATTGTCTTGGAATATGTGTAAATGTAATGGAATCAAAATGTCGAGATAAAAGTCTAACCTACAAGTATTTGCAAAAGAGGCAAGGATCGCATATGCGGTACAAATTGTTGAGCTGGAGAACGACTAGTTGAGAGTCAAGAAAGACGCTAAGGTGACGAATATGATGATGTTGGGAATCGACGAGGAGGCTGATGACGGTAGTGTATTCATCTTGGTTGTTGGTGGATGAACCCAAACATATGCCGCTTGAATGGAGCATTTCACGTGAGGGGGTATAGAGGGCCCAAGCTGCTGAAGTGAGATTTTGTGTCCAACGGCTGGCACCGTTAGTGTAATCGATGTGGTAGGCCGGTGGAGGAAGCATCTATCAATAGCACAAATGATAGTTTAGACGTGAGGGGTGAAAAAAGATAAAAAACACTATAAGAGAAAGAACCTAAAGTAGAAGTGCTATGTTTAGGCATAAAATTTCTTTAAGTATGACCCATTGATGATTTATTTGAGAGAGAGGCCTTCGGGAGATGCCAGGATGTATGCGCCTTTGGTGAGGCAATGTTGGATAATGTAGGGGCCATGCCATAGTGACTCTAATTTGCTAGAACCGAAGGTATAGTGAGTGATATCGTAAGCAAGGATGAGGTCGTCTTCGTGAAATGAGTGGAGGTTGACATGGCGATAAAAGGTGGCCTTTGATCATCTTTTAGCTACCTCATTGTGCTGTAATGAAGATCGATGATATTCATCTAGGGACTCTAAGTTCAGCAAGCACTGCTCCATTGGAGAAACATTGGGTAATAGCTCAATTGTGGTGCGTAAGGTGGGAATTTCACACTCTATGGGAAGAGTGGCCTCAACCCTATGGACTAGATGAAATGGTGTGAAACCAGTGGCTATTTTCATAGTTGTACGGTAATCCCATAACACGGAAAATAACATATGATGCCAATTGGTCTTATGTTTGTTAACCGTGTGCTATAACATGGTCTTGAGGACCTTGTTAACTGCTTAGACCTATCTGTTAGACTAAGGGTAATATGGTGAGGAAAACTCATGAGAGAATCCAAACCAAGATGAGAGTTCGACAAAAATCTCATTCTCGAAGTGTTTCCCATGATCGGAAACTAGTTGGAGTGGTACTCCAAAGCGGGATATGATGTGGTTAAAAACAAAATGTGCTACGATGTCAGCGGTATTGTTGAAGGTGGGCATAGATTCCGCCCATTTTGTGAAGTAATCAATTGCGACAACAATGTATTTGTGGCCATTGTTGGAGGGGGGATTACAAGTCATGAATTCGATGCCCCATTTACAAAAATGGCTGACAGTGATGACTAGATGAAGAAGAGAAGGTGGTGCTCGGGATTTTTTGGTGTAAAGCTAACACTTCTCACACTGTTTCACGGCATGAATGCAATTTTGAAACAAGGTAGGCCAAAAGTAACCTGCTCGGATGATCTTCTAAGCAGTGGATATTCCCAAAAGATGGCCCCCACATGCGCCGCTATGGCAGTCGTTCAAGAATCTATCGACCTTGTCAATGGTCAAGCATCTACAAAGAATGGTGTCGACCCCTCGTTGGTATAAGATTTCTCCTATGAGGAGGTAGCAGTGGGCTTAGTGGTGAATGTGATGACGATCATCTCGTGAAAGGTGGTTACTGAAATTTTGAGTTCAGAGGTAGACGAGGAGGTCACCGTACCAAGGATCATCTGAAGTGATGTAAAAAAGGTGTTCGTCGGGAAAGTCAGTGCTGACGGGGGCATTGGTTTTGTCAGAGGGGAGGGTCGTGAGAAGTTCGGCGAGGACGAGGGCTTTATTGCTCTTGGGTGTTGAGAATTCAAGATCTTACTCCTATAGGATAACGATCCATCAGGCAAATTTTCCATTAATTTGTCGACGACTAAGAAAATATTGCATAGGGTTGGAATTTGCTACAACCTTAGTTGTGTGAAGCAAAATGTAATGACATAGTTTCTGGACTGCGAGGACGACTACAAGGGATAGTTTCTCTTTGTGCTTATACTTCAAGGGTGGCCCTGAGAGGTTTTTACTAACGTAATAAATGAAATTCTCATGATCGTCATCACCGACTTGAACGAGAACTCCTGCTACTAAGACGGCTGAGTCTGATATGTAGAGGATATAGTCGCGATTGTAGTTGGTTGCACTAATTAAAGGGGCATTGGAGAGTGCCATTTTAAGCTCATCAAATGACTTTTGGGAATGTTCATCCCAGTAAAATGGGATGTCATGGTGTAGTAAGTGAAGGAAACCATGTGCGCGAGTGGCATAGTCTGGGACAAATCACCATAGAAAGTTAGCCTTTCCTTGTAGGCTTTGGAGTTGACGTAAATTCCGGGGAGGTGGAATTTCGGTGATAGCTTGGACTTTGAGGGGGTCCATGATAATACTGCTTTGGGAAATCATGAATCCAAGGAGGTGCCCCGCAGTGATGTAGAATACACACTTGAGGGGATTCAAGCAGATATTGTACTAACGACACCATTGGAAGATGATATGTAAATCATCAAGATGTTGGATGTGCTTCTTGGATCGAGCTGTGAGGTCATCCAAGTATGCGAGGATGATATGAGCTAGATCGTGAAAAATGTATTTCATATCCCATTTTAAAGTAGCACCAACATTCTTTAGGCCAAATGGCATGAAACGATATGCAAAAGTACCCCAAGGGGTAGTGAATGCAGTTTTGTACTGATCGGCTGGGTGAATTTGGATTTGATTATAACCATAGAAATCGTCCATGAAGGAAGCCTCGTGGCCTGCGCAGTCGTCGAGAATTTGATCGATGAAAGGCATTGGAAATTTTTCTTTGGGACATGCATGATTGAGATCATGAAAGTTCGTGCAGACATGGATAGTGCCCTGTTTTTTATTAATTTGTACATGGTTGGAAACCCATAAGATATAGGCGATGGGGTAGATGAACCTAGCCGTGCGTAATTTGTCAATCTCGGCTTTGATGGCTGTTGCTTTGGATGGGTATAGTGGTTGTTGTTTTTGACGAATGGGTGTAATGTCGATCTAGGTGTCGATGCGATGTTTGAAAATAGAGGGATCAAGGCCAGGCATTTCTGTGTATGACCAGGAAAAAATATCCCAATATTCCTGGAAGAGGGCTTTATAGGAGGTGATTTCTTGAGGAGTGCAAGTGTCTCTAATAATGATTTCCTCAACGATGCCATTTTTGATGGAAATGTCGATTTTGATGATCGGGGAAATGTTGGCCATGTTACCTTCTTCAAAAGCATCAGGGGTAGGAATGGGGTTGTTGAACCAGTCGATATGCCCTAATGGGATAAAATCCTTGGTTTCAACCATGTATATGGGGTGTTGATTAGGAGGCATGGACGCTTCCTGCAGAAAGAAGAGTACTCAGTGGTGTAGCGCGTCCCATGGGTAGTTGGGGGTGTTTAACTCTTCGAGTATTTCCTCGGTACAGTGGGATTGGTGGGAATACAAGGGGTCATGAAGAGTGACATCGGTGACTGTTGTCGTGCGGCTACCCCCTAGTGATGAAGAAGTAGGGGGAATGTCGCAATGGAATTGTGATGGTTTTCTCGACCTAAACCAAATATCAAAATATTGAGGAGTACCCATGGTAGTTGGATGTAAAATTTTCGTAGGGAAATGAGAAAGAGAATTGGGGGGATTTGGGGATGAATCCTCGGTTAAGTCGTCCATGAACCAAGGAGGCATTGGGAGGGCATCGGGTTTGAGAGAAATGAGATGAGGAATCTCTAGTGATGAGGTAAGTTCAACCATTGATTCCGTGGGTCATTGAAGCAGGGTCAATTGTCATTGCCTATATTCAATGATCATAGGACACTGGTATGTAAAATGATATAAGGATTCACATAGACAGCAAGGGCATCTCATACGTTCATTGACTAAAGTTGTGAAATAATGGATGTCAGTGATTTTTGGTAGGGATGACGTAGCTGGACTGGGTTCGCTTTGGAAGCTTTGGCATACTATGGCTAATGTCTACCAAAAGTGTGGCAGTGCTGGGCAATGGTGTATATAATGGCCATATTCTGAGCATATAGTGCAAGAAAATTTGGTTTCCAGCCCTTTACTAATTGAGTGAGGGGCGATAATGACAGTACTTGCTATGGTGGTGAGTGTTGATGGAGTTTGATTGAGTGGAATCAAGTTTCGTAACTCCAGTAGAGATGGGCAGTTGTTGGTTTGGTGTCCATATTTCTCACATAGCACGCAAGGGGGTTGGACGCACGGGCAAAGTGTAGCCGTGGGCTCCTTATTCTTTATTATGCCCCCAACTATAGCAGGGAGAGTAGTGAGTGGGGGTGGGGAGGGTATGGTGGGAGTGAGTATGGGAATTTTCATTGGGATTCCTTCCATTTTTGGGGGGGGAGGGATGGTCGAGGGACCATCTCTGGTGGATGTAAATACCAAAATGGAATTGCTAACACCATATTAGGGAGGGTAAGTGTTGTGGAAACTTGGAAAGCTTGTACGCCAGGTGGAGGGTAAAAGAAGGGGATTTGAGTAATGGCTTGGGGAACTGTCTCCCAAACTTGGATATGGCCTTGGGGAGAGGGGAAATCGTGGACTAGTGGGGTCAATGAGTTCACAGGAGGCTCATGAGGGTGGAGCTCTGCGACTAGTGGGACGTCAGAGATGATAGAAGACTCCCTAGGAGGAAGGGTATCCTCTATGTTAGTTTCGTTAGATGATACAGTGCATACTTGATTGGACAGATGAAGGAGCGGTGGTGCTCCATGGTAAGTTCCTAAAAATGATGGATCTTTGAAAATTCTGGGACCCATTTCGATGAGGGGGTATGCATCATGACTCATGTGGATGAGAGGGAGAATGTTATCGATGCTGGCAGATGGGTTAGGCTTGTAATGTGAGACTTGGTCAATGGTAATGATCTTCCGGTTATGGAGGAACATCATTGTTCAAAAAATGGAAGAGGAAATTGCCTTCATAGCATACATGTAGCTACGACTAAACATGATATTATAATCTAGTGGGGTATTGATAACTTCAATGTCGATGAGAATAGTCTTTCCACCGAGTTCTATGGGGACATTTTGGAAGAGCCCTTCAGGAGATGATGGTCGTCCGTCATAATCTCGTAAGGTAATCGCAGAGGGTATGAGTTTGGGGGAACCAAGTTTTTGCAATACAAATTTGGACATAATGCATGTAGATGCACCTTCATCGATGATACATCGATGAACTGTAATGTTCCATCTTTTCACTGGGATTTGGAAAGTGATCAAAGTGGGAAGGCGAGGTTCTCCACTGTCGAGATCAAATGTAATGAGTCAAGTATCTATGGGGTTGAATACCCCCAAGGAAGAAAGTAATGATTTTTGCTGAGTGGGACAAGTTTGAAGGACTTCTAAGACTGACATGGCAGTCGGGGATTGTGCTAAGTCATCAACCAAACTGTAATTATGAGCTACCCTAGCCTGTGGGTTGTGAACATTCCTGCACAATGGGATGCGAGGGATGCGAAGAGGTGGTTCTACGTTAGGGCGAGGGATCACCAATGGGGGTCGCGTTGGTGTGGGAATTGTTTCTGGAGGAATGGGAGGGGACTCAGTGGGTGCATGGTACTGATGATTACATGTTTGCAGAAGGATTTCTTCCTCACTGGTGAGGAGGATCATGCGATCTACTAGATTGTTTGGATTGAGGTACTGTCCCACCTGAGGTGGGGGAGGCTATGTGTCCTGTTGGGTGTTTATCACACCTTGGTGTGGAATGGGATTCTGCAGCACGGCTGGGGTGGGTTGTTGCACATATTGTTGTGGGGACTACTGAGGGGCTGGTGGTGTTGGAGGATGTGTTAGACTGCCTAAGTCTTTTATCTATTTAAAATCAATTATTTGGGGGCAATGACGAGTGAAATGACCAAACTCACCGCAAAGGGAATAAGGGAAATTGGTTTTGATAGTATCGTTATTTCTCCCTTGACGCCTGTTGTTATTTCCCCCCTGGGGGTTTTGATTCCCTTGGTTTTGCTTGCCCCCATCTGGTTGGTTTTGTTGGGGTTTATTCCTGCCTTGGCCTGGGTTGTTATTGTTCCTATTCCTTCCTTTCTTTTTGGCATTATTTGACGGATGGGTCGGATTTTCCGTATTCATCTATTCAAAGTTTTGATATTGCTGAACGAGAGAGGGTTGAATAAAACTCACCCCAATGTGAGGGTGTGTGGGGGCCATGGGTTGTGGAGGACCAGTAAAGGGAAAGTACGGATTCTGTGGGGGTTGTGATCCAAAAGGTACATAGGAAGGCATGGTGCTTTCGCTAGTACTCATAGTATAAGTTGAGGTAGAGGGGGTACCAGAACTTGTCTAGATAGGTGGGTGTAGTGGGGGTGCTGGTGGTGGCCCACTGATGGGAAGAGGAATAGAAACATGGTATGGCTATTGATAAGGGGGTGGGGGATAATGAGGGGTTCCCCTGTAAACCGACGAATATTGAGGGGTGCCATACATTGGTGGTGGTGGGGGTTGAGGACTATGGTGTGTGGTATTACCAATCAATCTGTCTACTGAGTGAGACATCCTGGGTTTGTCTTGACCAAATGGCACGGGTTTGGGGAGGTTAGGAAGTACTGTGTATAAGTATCTTAATTGTGAATAAAAGAGATCATATTGTTGAGCCTTACTGATGGCTTCTTCTTTAGACTGAGGGAAGGTGGAAGCTACATATTTACCGAGGAGAGAGACAAGTGATCTGAGAAACCAGTCAAGACACTGTTGTTTGGTGGTTTCAGTTTTTCATAAAGTACGTCATCTACGCCACTCGTGAATGTGATCGACGATATGTGTGGCTGAGGTTTGTTTGAAATTAGAGAGTAGTTCAAGACCATTGTCATGGCGGATTGGTAATTGAAAGAAGGTCAAAAATTCTTTGGCCAAGGACTCGAAAGTTGCATGGGACCCTAATTTTTCATCTACAAACCATTTGGATGATGGGCCAGTGAGTTTGCATTGAAATAATCGTAGTTTGATGGAATCATCCATAATGTTGTTGGAAGAGCACCATAGGTGGAAAGTCATAACATGGTTGGCAGGGTCATCTCCTGCCTTTCCTTCAAACTTAGGGATGTATGAAGGTAGTTTGGTGGGCATTGCAGGTGTTACACATTATTTTCATCATCCCTATGATCGTTAATGATGTAAACCTATCTGTTGCCTTCAGAGGGGTCAGTGGTCTGAGTTCCTAAAGAGAGAAGGGAGAATAACTTTTCCTGAGAAAAGAAGTTGAATTTTTCTATGTAAAAACCTTATAAAAAGGAAGTTCGCAGATTTCTATATAGGTAGGGTGTGAGAATGACCCATTCTCATAGGTTGCACTATAGCTAGGGTGCAATATGTTCGCAGGTTTCTCTATAGATAGGGTTCGAGAATGCCTACATGTGGGAAAAATGAGCGTTTTGTCGAATCTTCTAGAAGGAGAAACTTCTATGGTGAGGTGGCATCCAAATGGTTTGGATCTTACTCGCTTTCATGATTTAGTGGGATCATCCTAACCTCCTCACCTTATCCTCTTCAACTTATAAAAG
>SNQJ01S0115272.1:0-14003 GCA_010110895.2 Picea sitchensis
ATTGGTTGACACATGATTGGTATATACTTGGTACATGGTTGGATGCACTTGTTTATGGTACAGATTGATTACAGGTTGGTGCATGGTTGATGCACTTGTTTATGGCACAGGTTGTTGCATGGTTGATGCTCTTGTTTATGGTACAGATTGATATCTATTGAGGATTGTTGCCTCATCTCAGTTGATGCTGAGAATGCAAGCTGAGTCTTGCATATAGAGTTGGTGCTCTTGTAGAGTTGTACTCTATTCAGTTGTTGTTGATAAACCCCAAGGATTGTAGTCCATAATAAAAAGAAAATTGTACATACATCTTGTGTTCTTTGTGTTCATTGTGGTGATGAATTGTTGATGATATATTGCTGATATATGTTGCTGATATGTGCTCACATATAAATGGTTATAAATGACAACAATGGGTAATGAATAAATGTTGAATACTAATTGATGAGTTTTTGTGGAAGAGGGAAGTTTTGGGAAAAAGATCCCCACACTCATTCACCCCCCCTCTAAGTGTGGTAGGTGTGTCCAACATGTTGCACTTAAACTTTGTTTATGCTCTTTAATGAAATTAATGTTATAGTCATCAAATAAAATATATTGGATCATGTTGGCATCATAGCGGTTTTATTTGACTTGAATTGTGAGTGAGAATGCTTACTAGGGCCAAACTCAAAGCGGGTGAAGGGAAACTTGAGGCTTTCAACCCAAAGATTGGGTGTGCAACTCAAAGAAAGAAAATGGGGGATGAAGAACTTTGTATAGAGTATGAAAATAATTTTCACAAGGATTTCTACTGATTGTCAGACATGGTAGAAAAATTATTTGCAAATTATGAAAAGAGAGTGGAAAAGAAGAAGAAAGACAAAGCAGAGGATGTTGTTGTAGAGGACCATGGAATTGGAGGAGACCCTCCCGAGCCTCCATCTTCATCTTCAAGTTCAATCTCTTCATCTTCCTCTGATTCTCATAATTCTAATTTTCATCAGAATGCTTCTAAAAATCCATTATTGAAATTAGATGTCAAATTTAATTTGCCCATGTTTAATGGAGAAGCTAATGCATACAAGTTAAAAAATTGGATTAGACAGATCGAGGCTTATTGTCGGGTACAATAGATCAAAGAGGAAGAGGTGAATATCAAGTTGGTTCTCTTTGGATGGAAGGAACAACCCTTGTATGGTGGGAGATTAAACTTCAAAAAGGTAGCACACATAATGTTAAACTCCTTTCTTCATGGTATGAATTTACTTCTGCATTGAAAAATCAATTTTATCCATTGAGTCATGTACAAAAATCCATGATGTTCATAGTTTCACACCAGAGTTTAGAAAAAAGGCACTTGCATTGAATGTTCCTTTAGACTCTCCAGAGAATTTGATGAAATATATTGGTGCACTTCACAATTACCTTCATCACACATTGTTGTTGTTTAATCCCACTAATCTAGATGAAGTATGTGTGAAAGAAATTCATCTTGAAAGCAGGGGAAATAATGTATAGGAAGATCACACAAAGAATCCTTCCAAGTTCCAAAACAACAAGTTCAAAGGAAAAGGAAAGGGGAAAAATACAACCATAACAAATAAAGAGGAAGGGAAATCCTCTTGCACTCATTTCAAAAAAGATGGGAATGATGATGAGCATTGTTGGAAACTACATGCAGAGTTAATACCAAAGAAATTTGGTGGCAAAGGGAAGCCAAAAACTATTGCTACAGTGCAACAAGACCTAGGTTTTGATTCAGGCTATGAAATGAAGATCACAATAGTTGGAGTACAAGGTAAAGTTTCCTCATATGCTAGTTCAAGTTCTACAATTCCATCTCCTGAAATTGAAAAGAAGAGAAGTGAACTTTTTCACATCATAGTAGTAGCCACACATACTAAAGTGGATACTTTTTTTTATTCAGGTTCTCAAGTTAATTTGATATCTGAAGTGATTTTTAAAAAGTTGGGTTTAGAGACAATGCCTTATCCAAAACCTTACCCTCTTGGTTGGGTGTGTGACGATGCAAAATTTCAAGTTACCAGGCATTGTAGATTGAAATTTCTTATTGCTTCAAGGTTGGTAGATGAGGTTGAGCTTGATGTGGTCCCACTTGATGTCTATGGCATTATCTTGGGAAGTCCCTATTTGTATGATAGGAATGCTATCTTCTTTCGACAAGAAAAAAAATACCATCTCACCAAAGAGGGTGTGGAATATATTGTTAGAGCTCACAGTATGAAGAACTTAACTCTTTTTAGTGCAGGGAATATAAAGAGAGCCATCAATACTGTCAATAAATTTGTGTTCATAGTGTTGAAAGAAAAATATCCTGATAAATATAATGTTTTTGATGATTGTGATCCTTATCATAAAGATGAAATGATTGATGTTATTTCTAACTATGATGAAGTTTTTTAGGAACCAAAAGGATTGCCTCCCAAAAGGGAGATCCAACATGAAATACAGTTGCACCAATATGTTCCCTTACCAAACATTGGCATGTCCAGGATGTCTATACTCGAAAATGAGGAGATAAAAAAGAAGGTGTGGGACTTGCTTGAAAGAGGGTTCATCAGACCAAGCTCTTCTCCATCTGTCTCTTTGATAGTACTAGTGTTAAATAAAGATGGCACATGGAGGATGTGTGTATATTTTCATGCACTAAACAAAATAACGGTGAAAAACTATTACCCCTTGCATCGTATAGATGACTTTCTAGATCAGATGAAGAATATAGTGTACTTCACTAAGTTGGATTTGAGGATCAACTACCACCAGATTAGAATTTCAGAAGGCGTCGTGTGGTAGACTGACTTCAAAACAAACAAACGGTCTATTTGAATGGATGGTAATGATATTTGGGCTTTGTAATGCCCCAACGACATTCATACGTGTTATGAATGATGTTTTTAGGCCTTTCATAGATGAATTTATGATTGTATACTTAGATGAAATTCGTGTATTCAGTGGGACTTGGGATGAACATGTAATGCATGTAAAGAAAGTATTGGATTTCCTTAAACGAGAAAAGATGTATGTAAAATGTCAAAGTGTGAATTTGTAAAAACCTCATTGGTTTACTTGGGTCATATTGTAGGAGGTGGTCAACTAAAGATAGGTCCCTCCAAAGTTGAAGTCATTATAAATTGGCCTAAGCCAACATCATTTACAGAGGTTAAGATATTTTTAGGGGAAGTTCAATACTAAAGAAATTTCATTTCTAACTTCTCCTATATTGCATCTCCTTTGCATGCTTTAACCAGTGTGAAACAGGTCTTCCAGTGGGGAGGAAGACAAAAAAAAATCCTTCTACACTTTGAAGGAAAAGATCAACACCCCACTAGTGATGGCTCTACATGATCTACAACAATCATTTGAGATTGAGAATGATGCTAGTGCATATTCCATGGGACCAATCCTGATGCAACATCGTAATCCCATTTGCTTTCATTCTGAAAAAATTTCGAAGGTTGTTTGTAATTATCCTACATATGACAAAGAATTGTATGCATTGGTACAAAGCGTGAAGAAATGGAAACACTATTTGATGGGGAAGGAAACGATCATACATATTGATCACCAAACCTTACAGTACATCCAATCATAGGCCAAGCTGTAGCAGTCAAGATACTACAGGTGGATGGAATTCTTGCAACAATTCCATCTAGTTATCAGATACAAGAAAGGCATAAACAACAAAGTTGTGGATATGCTTTCTAGGCCTCCTATTTCTGCATCTATTGTTTTGAAAAATGCTTCCTTAGCTCATGTAATTTATATGGAACAATATGCTAATGATGAATATTTCAAAGATGTATATGAGAGGCTAACCCATGGTTCACAAGTGGATAATTTTCATTTGCATGATAAACTACTCTACCACTTGGGAAAAAATTGTATTCCTACAATCGAAAGAGTGCATGTAATGAGAGAAGCTCACACTTCTCTAATATTTGGGCATTTTGGGGTAGGAAACACTTTAGCACATTTTCATAGGTTTTGTTATTGGCCTCGAATGAAAGAAAATTGTAACCAAATATGTAAAGGGGTGTGTATTGTGATCAACTTGTAATCCCACTAATAGAAAATTGGGGTTGTATGCACCACTTCATGTTCCTTCTCATCATTGAGGGAGCATCTCCATGGATTTTGTCGGGAGGTTACCTATGTCTAAAAGGGGTCATGAATACTTATATGTGGTAGTGGATAGCTTTAGCAAGATGTGTATATTGATTCCATGTAAAAATAAAATCACAGTTAAGCAAGTTGCTCACTTGTTCTTCCAACATGTATGGGTTCTTTTTGGGTTTCCCACGTCCATTATCTCCGATCGGGATTCTCGATTTTTAGAGGAATTTTGGACAAGTTTATGGAAGCTCGTGGACACCAAGTTGAAGAGGAATACTTATTTCCATCCACATACTTATGGACATACATAGGTGGTCAACATGATCTTGGTTCATTTTCTTCGAAGTTACTGCAAAAGGCATCTTAACCTTTGGGATGAGCTATTGCAGTATGTCTAGCATGCATACAATCGAGCATTGAACTCTTCCACCTAGAGTTCACCATTTGAGGTGTGTTTTGGGTATCTACCTAAGACTCCCTTGGAATTGAAATTTGGGAAAGATTTCGACTCAAAAGAACAGAGAGATGAAGAAAAATCATGCAAGTTCATCCATATGATTCAAGAGGTACACCAGACAGTCTAGGAATAATTGGAAAAGAGTCGAGCCTAGTATAAGGAAAGGAATGGAAAGCATCGGGTAGATCATCAATTTCAAGTAGGTTATCAAGTATGTCTTGACATCAGCAAAGATATGTTCAAGGGTGAAGGAAATAAGTTCAATCCCATTCGATATGGACCCTTCACCATCTTAGAAAATATTGGCATAAACGCTTTCCACCTAGATCTTCCACCATACATGTAGATATACTCAGTTGTGAATGTAGAGAACCTGAAACTTTATGAGCCTCCAATGATCATGGATCAAAGGTAGAGTGTTTCAGTACCTTCAATTGATGAGTTTTCTCTTAAGTATTTGGACGAGTTAAAGGAAGATATCATCATGGACAGAAGGACAAGGACTTCAAGTAGGGGTGATGTTGAATATTTTTGAGTGGGCCTTAAGGGAACACATCCAAGAAAATAATGGTGGATTGAGAAGGAGAAAGTGAGGGAGAAATTCCCTCACCTATATGTTTATTGATAAGGATTTTGTGGGTCCAAAATCTTCTTAGTGGGGAGGAATGATCCAGGATGATGTAAAGGGCCAAAAATTCAAATTCCTTGAATCTCAGCAAAACTAGCACCAAGTCAAAGAGCTCGTTGAGAGATTTCCAACGACACAAATGACACCTCAAACTGAGTCCAGATGACAAAGATATGGCCATTCAAAGTTTCGGTCAACTTAGACCAAGTCAACAACGTGATGTCAGTATCGTACAGGATGATGTCAACAACTGACTGTGTAGTGTTGACGTCAACATGTTGATGTGGCAACATGAGAGGCTACCACATGGCATGTTGATTTGGAAGTTTTTGGTGGCCAAATGGACCAATAGGAAAGTGACATGTGGCACCCCCAGGAGGTGCCACATGACACTCTTGTAACAAGACACACGACAACCTACATCAATAGGTGACTACGCAGAGGCATTCAATCACAGGGCACCATGTAGCACCCCACAGATGAATAATATCCCTCTGCAACCAAAATTTGAAAAATATATATATATATAACCGGCCACTAGACAAGTCGACGTCGAACCTGGTGGCCAAATCGACCGGTGGCCAAAACCCCCCAGATTTCATGCAACCATCTGGTCATAATATTTAGTGTGAAGGTTTATTATAGTGGGAAGTTAATACATGTGGTAGAGCATGTGCTGACCGGTCGACGCCGAATACAGAGGCCAGACTGATTGGACCCAAAAATGACATGAAATACATAATAAAATATATATGTAACTAATGCATTCCATATGGGGAGGATCCGCGGGGTTCCCCTGGAACTCCCTTAACCAATGCTCCAATATTATCACTACTTGCCAACAAACCATGTGGGGTATTATGGTAAGTACATCGAGGAAAAAATCATTTAAACCTAGTCTCTTTCCATGCGAGAGCGGGATATACGGTCCAAGAGCGAGCACACTTTTCTATGCAGGATCATTTATTACAGGTTTGTACGACTATTGTGGCACAAATTTCAAGGAAAAGAGTCAAGGAGGGGCCTGGAAGTGACAATGACATAATTTGGTGAATTGACAGTCATTTTTTCATGATTTCTCGCCACGAATCCACTAGTGTAGTCAGAGTTTGGATCTGAGCAATGGATTTTCAGGGCATTGTCATATTTGAGGTATCACCATGTATTTATGCCAATTTTTGTTGAGATAATATAAAGGCCTCTCCACTTAGAAGTGGGCCCAAAGACATAATCCACTGTTGGGATGAACTTCGTTATCAAGTCTTGTGCATTTTTTCTTATTGTTATCTCTCATGTGTATGCCTTCTTCTTATATGTTGCACATAAGCTTTGTTTATGCTCTTTACTGCAATTCATGTTATAGTCATCAAATAAAACATCTCATATCATGTTGGTATCATAGTGATTTTCTTTGACTTGAATTGCGAGTGTGAATGCTTAATAGGGCCAAGCTCAAAGAGGGTAAAGGAAAACTTGAGGCTTTCAAACCATATATTGGATGTGCAACTTGACGAAAGAAAATGGGGGATGAATAACTTCGTACATAGTATGAAAATAAATTTCACAAGTATTTCTACCAGAGGCCAGACATGGTAGAAAAATTGTTTGCAGATTATGAAAAGAGAGTGGCAAAGAAGGAAAAGAAGAAGAAAGCTAAAGTAGAGGATGATGTTGCAGAGGACCTAGGAATTGGAGGAGACCCTTCCGAGCCTCCATCTTCATCTTCAAGTTCAAGCTATTCTTCTTCCTCTCATTCTCATCATTCTAATTTTCATCAAAATGCTTCTAAAAATTCATTATTAAAATTAGATGTCAAATTTAATTTTCCCATGTTTAATGGAGAAGCGAATGCAGATAAGTTAAACAATTGGATTAGACAGATCGAGGTTTACTATCGGATACAACAGATCGAAGAGGAAGAGGTAAATATCCAGTTGGCTTCTCTTTGGTTGGAAGGAACAACCCTTGTATGGTGGGAGAGTAAACTTTAGAAAGATAGCACACATAATGGTAAACTCCTTTCTTCATGGGTTGAATTTACTTTTGCATATAAAAATCAATTTTATCCATTGGGTCATGTACAAAAATCCATGATGGAATGGAAAATTTTGAGACAGGGTAAAGGTCAGAATGCTCATAATTTCATAGAAGAGTTTAGGAAAAAGGAATTTGCATTGAATGTTCCTTTATATTCTCCAAAGACTTTGATGAAATATATTGGTGCACTTCACAATTACCTTCGTCACAAATTGTTGTTGTTTAATCCCACTAATCTAGATGAAGTATGTGTGCAAGCAATTCATCTTGAAAGCAGGGGAAAGAATGTGCAGGAAGATCACACAAATAAGCCTTCCAAGTTCCAAAAGAACAAGTTCAAAGGAAAAGGAAAAGGGAAAAATACATCCACAACAAAGAAAGAGGAAGGAAAATCCTCTTTCTCTCATTGCAAAATAGATGAGCATGATGATGAGTATTGTTGGAAACTACATCCGTAGTTAAGACCAAAGAAATTTGGTGGAAAAGGGAAGAAAAAAATTGTTGCTACAGTGAAACAAGACATAGGTTCTGATTCAGGCTATGAAATGAAGATCACAATAGTTGGAGTACAAGTTAAAGTTTTGTCTCATGCTAGTTCAAGTTCTACAATTCCGTCTCATGAAATTGAAAAGAAGAGAAGTGAAATTTTGCACATCAGAGTGGTAGCCAAACATACTAAAGTGGATACTTTGTTTGATCCGGGTTCTCAAGTTAATTTGATATTTGAAGTGATTGTTAAAAATTTGGACTTAGAGACAATGCCTCATCCAAAACCTTACCCTATTGGTTGGGTGTGTGATGATCCAAAACTTCAAGTTACCAGGAAGTGTAGATTGAAATTTTTTATTGCTTCAAGGTTGGTAGACGAGGTTGAGCTTAATGTGGTCCCACTTGATATTTGTGGCATTATCTTGGGAAGTCCCTATTTGTATGATAGGAATGTTATCTTCTTTCGATAGGAAAAAAAATACCATCTCACTGAAGGTGGTGTGGAATACATTTTTAGATATCACAATATGAAGAACTTAACTCTTGTTAGTGCAGGGAAGATAAAGAGAGCCATCAATACTAGAAAGAAATTCGTGCTCATGGTGTTGAAAGAAAAATATCATGATAAATATAATTATTTTGATGATTGTGATCCTTATAATAAATATGAAATGATTGATGTTATTTCTATATATGATGAATTTTTTCAAGAACCAAAAGGATTTCCTTCCAAAAGGGAGATCCAACATGAAATACATATGCACCAAGATGTTCCCTTACCAAACATTGGCATGTACAGGATGTTTGTGCTCGAAAATGAGGAGATCAAAAAGTAGGTGCAAGACTTGCTTGAAATAGGGGTCATATGATCTAGGAGGATCTCTATGGCGACCCACCTTTTCCAGCTAGCTCAAAACATGTTTTTGGCAACTTACTATTTTTAACATTTTTTTGGGTCCCAAACTTCCAGGGCCATTTGAGGGCCTAAATGACGTATTTTCACGTTCGGGAACCTTAATTATATCCAAAGTATCTAATTGATCCCCCTAAATGAATCTCCTCGTCAATACCTTTCCAACGAGCTATTTTGCGCCCTAAACAGAGATCATATGCAAAAGTTATGACCCTAAGAAGTTGATGTACTAACTTACCCTGACAAGGCCCACATTACTTTTGGCGCTTCATCTCTTAGGGTTAGGTTTTTGGATGTATATGGTTTTGGAATTCATTTTTATTGTAAAAATTCCTTCAGAGCCTCATTGTACTCATCTTCTTGCGAATGAGCATAGTCATCACATCTCTTCTCAGAGATAAGATACCACCATTCTAGCAAGCTTGTTTTCAATCTACATTTTATAGTTTTCATCATATTTCTTATTTAATAGAATTCAAGTTTTATTGTATCTCTATTATTGTTCATTGTGTCTCTGTGTTAATATTATAAATCTGTGGTTTCATTTCATTCCACTCATAAATCTGGATCAGTGGTATCAGAGCGGTCTTCTCCTTGTTGTTTTTTTTAATGCATGTCCCCGACACAGTCAGGGTATAGAGAGTTGGGTCTAGAACTTGTTTCTCTTGATGAAACCTGCTCTCATACACCCAAGAAACTGTCCATGGGAGGATAAAATAAATATTATGGGATAGGATATTCTTTTAAAATGTTGCTCGAGGAATCCCTTGAGCGACAAAGGAACGAGATGATGGACAACTTTGCACAAAATTTCCTTCGATGGATGTCGACAAGCAACACATCCACCTCAAGCGGAGGTGTCGCCCCCTTCAAGGTACAAATCAATTTCGATATTCCTATATTTGAAGGTCAAATAGATGCATATGTCATAGATAAATGGTTAAACCTTCTAAATGGTATTTTTTTGTCCACAACTTTTCTGATAGAGAAAAGATTACATTTGTGCTCCTCAAGGTTGTCCCCCATGTCAAATATTGGTGAGAGACTTTCTGTGAGAAAAAGGAAATAGAGGGATCCACATTATTTGTAGTTTCACCCACTTGGGGTTCTTTCAGGGATGTTATTAAGGAACGATATTACCTTGTTGGAAGTTGTGATGACTTGTATACAATATGGACCACACTGCGGTAGGAAAGAGACCAAACAGTGCTACAGTTCACCAATGTCTTCCATACCTTGCACACCAAGTTGGGTATCAAATATTATGAGAGACATATGGTTCTCAAGTACTGAGAATGTATACATAGATACATCCACACATAAATGGAGTTTTTAGACATCTCATACGTGGGCGCAGACTATCGACATGCCACCAAAATAGAGAAGAAGATTAAACAAAAGACACGACAGTTTGGGTCTGGGAACCCATCATAGTAGAAGTAGAGCAAGGGAAACCCCAACCTGTAGAACAAAGGATAGAGAAAAGATGGGAAACCTTTGGAAAACCAGTCCAAGTTGCAAGCAAAGAAGGACAATGGGAAGACAAAGAAATATATCGGGAAGTGGTGCGACTTCCATAAGATCCCTTGGCATAACACTGTTGATTGTCGCTCAAATCAGTCATTGGTGGCTGAGGTAAAAACCTATGAATCAGATGTGGATTCTGACTCTGAGTTAGAACCATAAAAAGGGAGACGGATCATTAACGCGGAACCCAATTCCACCATTTCTCCCACCAAGATCCATCCCGATGAACCTGAGGAGCAAGAGGAAGGCGATCACCTCTTTCATTCACAAATGTGGGTGAAAGGCACTCCACTGCACTTCATCATTGATAGTGATAGCTAGAAGAACCTCATCTCTGTAGAGGTATTCAAACAGATAGCTCTTCTGACAACACCACACTTGCATCCCTACACCATCAGATGGATCTGTCAAGGAAGCGATCTTCGCGTCAGCCAACAGTGTCGCCTATCATATGGAATCAAGCCATTCAAAGATGAGGTATTATGTGATGTTTCTCCCCTTGAAGTTTGTGATGTTTTGTTGGGCCAACCATATTTATGGAAACTTCATGTTGTATATGAATCTAGGCCTTGCAGTGTTATTATTACTTTGAACAAGAAATTGTACATGATACCCGAGGTAGTCCCACTTAGTGTTATTTCCTTGATCTCTGCCAAGTAATGCAGAAGGTCATGTCTCAGATCGACAAGTTTTTTTTCTTCGTGATTCTCTCTCAAAGTGAGCGAAAGGTTGCATCCACATCCATGGCCCTCATGTTCGAGCTCTCCACATCCATGGCCTTCTTCCACCATGTATGGGTTCTTCTTGGGTTGCCCACGTCCATTATCTCCAATCGAGATTCTCAATTTTGAGGGGAATTTTTGACAAGTTTATGGCAGCTCATGGAAACCAAGTTGAAGAGGAGTACTTCTTTCCATCCACAGACTGACATATAGACATAGGTGGTCAACAAGATCGTGGTTCAATTGCTTCGAAGTTACTACAACAAGCATCCTAAGCTTTGGAATGAGTAGTTGCATTATGTCCAACATTCATACAACTGAACCTTGCACTCTTCCACCCAAAGTTCATCATTTGAGATGTGTTTTGGGTATATACCTAAGACTCCCTTGGAATTGACATTTGGGAAAGGTGTCGACTAAAAAGAGTAGAGAGATGAAGACAAAGCCCACAAGTTCATCGGGACGATTCAACAGGTACACCAGACAGTCTGAGAACAGTTGGAAAAGATCCAAGCCCAGTATAAGGAAAGGCACGACAAGCACCGAGTAGATCATCAATTTAAAGAAGGTGATCAAGTATGGCTTCACATCAACAAAGATAGGTTGAAGGGTGAAGGAAATAATCTCAAGCTCATCCGATATGGACCCTTCACCATCTTAGAAAAGATTGGCACAAATGACTTCCACCTAGATCTTCCACCATACATGCAAATATACTCAGTTGTGAATGTAGAGAACCTGAAACTTTATGAGCCTCCAATGATCATGGATAGAACGTAGGGTGTTTCAGTACCTTCAGTTGATGAGTTTTCTCTTGAGTATTTGGATGAATTAAAGGAAGATATCGTCTTGGACAAAATGACAAGGACTTTATGCGGGGGTGATGTTGAATATCTTCAAGTGGGCCTTAAGGGAATACATCCAAGAAATGCATGGTGGATTGAGAAGGGGACAGTGAGGGAGAAATTCCCTCACCTATATATTGATTGATAAGGCTTTTGGGGATCCAAAATCTTCTTAGTGGGGAGGAATGATCCAGGAGGATCTAAAAGTCCAAAAATTCCAATTCTTTGAATCTCAATAAAAATGGCACCAAGTTGAAGAGCTCGTCGAGATCTTTCCAACGACACAAACGACACCTCAAACGGAGTTCGGATGACAAAGATATGTCTAGTCAAAGTTTTGGTCAACTTAGACCAAGTCAACAGGGTGACGTCAACATCACACAGGATGACGTTAGCAGCTGACTGTGTAGTGTTGAATTTAGCATGATGTCATATTTATGTGGAAACATGAGAGGTTTCCACGTGGCATGCTGATTTGGCATTTTTGGGTGGCCAAATGGCCCAATAGGAAAGTGACACGTGGCACCCCCAGGAGGCACCACATGGCACTCCTGCATCAAGACACACAGCAACCTGCATTAATAGGTGATTGGGCAGAGGAAACCAATCACAGGTCACCACATGGCCTAATAATAGGGCACCATGTGGCACCCCGCTGATGCACAATATCCCTCCGAAACCAAAATTTGAAAAAAATATATAAAACCAGCCACCAAAGCGGCTGATGTCGAACCCATCGACCAAATTGGCCGACGGCCAAAACCCCCCGGACTCCATGCAACCATCAAGTCATAAGATTTGGAGCGAAGGTTTATTATAGTGGGAAGTTAATACATGTGGCAAAGCAAAGACCAACCAACCAATGTCGAATCTGGCATGAAATATATAATAATATATATATGTAACTAATTCACGTTGTATGGGGAGGATCTGCAGGGTTTAACCCACAGACCTCCCCTAACCAATGCTCCAATATTATCACTACTGGCCAACAAACCACGCGAGGTACTATGGTAAGTCTGTCGAGGGAAAAAATAATTTAAAGCCAGTCTATTTCCATGCAAGAGGGGGATCCACGGTCCAAGAGAGGACATGCTTTTCTATGCAGGAGCATTTATTGAAGGGTCGTATGACTGTTGTGGCACGAATTTCAAGGCAAAGAGCCCAGGAGGGGCCTCAAAGTGACAATGACAGAATTTGGCGAATTGATAGTCATTTTTGCACGATTTCTCGCCACGAATCCACCAGTGCAATCAAAATTTGGATCTGAGCAGTGGATTTTCAGGGAATTTTCAGATTTGAGGTATTTCCATGTATTTATGCCAATTTTTCCTGAGATAATATAAAGGCCTCTCCACTTAGAAGTGGGTCCAGAGACATAATCCATTATTGGGATGAACTTTGTTATCAAGTCTTGTGCATTTGTTCTTCTTGTTATTTATCACGTGTATGTATTTTTCTTATATGTTGCACATAAGATGTGTTTATTCTCTTTAATGCAATTCATGTTATAGTCATCGAATAAAAGATCCCGAATCAAGTAGGACCCTGATCTTTTGAGTACAAATCTAGAAAAAACAACTAGTCATTATGCCTTTTGCTAACATTAATGTTTTTCATAGTTATAAGAATTTAGGCTTATATTAAATAGAATATATAGTATCAAGAATTACTAGGTTGTTTTGTATACAAACAAATCCAAACTCTATTTTGGGAATGCAGTAGGCCTCTTTTTGGGTTGTTTAGAAACTACTTTGAAAAATTGTGGAACAATTCTGTGATGTAATCTCATTGCAGCCTCAGATGTAGTTTTTATTAATATAAATTTCCCCAATTATGGTTAAAAAAAACTCCAATTAATCATGCTATTTAATATTTCCTTTCAAAAGTGATATAGCGTGTAACATTCACAACATTCACTTCAACTTGTCTATATCTTTGGTCTTTGGGGTTTATGTATAATCATTTGTAAAATAAATGTAAATTGATAAGGATGTAAAACATGACTAATGTTGAGAGCATAAGTATTTTAGATTCATGGGAATTTAAGAAGACATTTGAACCTCTGTGATGTGTTGCTTTGAGGATTCCTATATTTGTCAAGAGTCATGAAAGATGTGTTGAGAATCTGTAAGGTAGCTAGAGAGGTAGTGGGGGGGCCCAGAGGGCCCATAGTGATAATAGTGGAGGTCATTCAATGTAAGGTGGACTAGGTCCACTATATTATTAAATAAGGCCCACTATGGTAGTTAGATATAATAAATGGGTA
>SNQJ01S0115272.1:21358-31506 GCA_010110895.2 Picea sitchensis
CCCAACTCTACCAGGCCGGCTGGACTGGTTTCCTCCATGATGGGGCAGTCCAGTAACTACGGCCTGGATGACATGGCAATGCTGACCTGGTTTTTTTTTGGAAGCTCCTAATATAATACTACTTTTATTTACAAAAAAAAATAATTAACTTTCATTGTAATAATTAAAAGGTAATAGTTAAAGTCAAGCCAATTTCTATTACATTCTTGTACTTGGATTTGCTATTCTATAATTATAATCATACCTAAACACCTAATGGTACTCAAAACCTACTATTAGATTTGTGTGCTTGGATTTGCTATTCTATAATTGTAATCACGTATAATCATGTATTGAATATTTACAAAATAGACTATTACTTAAAATTCTGACTTGGAAAAGAACATTTATGAAGGGTTGGAAAAAACAATTGTCACCTCATATTCACACACATGCCTCTCACCAAATACATCTCATTGAAAGTGGGTAAAAAGGCCCTTGTGTTTTTTGATATGTTGCATCTATTTTCCTAGATTTAACTGTGTTACAAGGCATTAATCACTTTGTTTTGCATGTGTTTATGTTTTAAAAATGTAATGCCTTTGTAAAAGTTCTTTATACATTTTTGATATGTTGCATTGATTACCTTAGATTTAACCCCTCAACAGTGTTACAAGGCATTAATCACTTTGTTTTGCATGTGTTTATATTTAAAAAATGTAATGTTTTTGTAAAAGTTTTTTGTACATTTTTTATAAGGTAGGGAAGTTTATAGTGGTAGTTGGTTTAGATGCTATAATACCAACCAACCAAAAAAACCCAAAATGACAATTTTTTTTATTTTCCACAACATTAAAAAAAGAGAAATCAAAATCCACCTTAGATACACTCTCCCTTGTAATATTAACTCTAAAAAACAAATCAAAGTTGGAGTTAGATATGGATTAATATGATTAAATACATGGAAAATGTTAAGGGTTAAATTTTTTCATGGTGAATTAATTTTCATTTTTTTCCTAATAACAATTCATCCAAATTTTATAAGATAAGATTCTTTTAATTTAAAAATCATCAAAATTTTCTAAAAACTATACAAAATACTTAAAATTTTGAATATTTTTATAAAAAATATCACAAAACATTTAAATAATATTTTATAGTTGGCATTTTAAGAATTAGTAAGATTAATCAAAACTTACACACTTTAAAATACATATCTATCATTCAAATTTTCTTTTACCCTTTTCAGTGATTGTAAATCTTTTCTATTGAATAGAGGCTCACTTTTAAATCCAATAATCAGCTTAACAACCCATCTACTTGCCTCAACACCTCTAGATTGACCTAATATGCATAAAAAAAAATCAAAATGTACAATTTGGAAGACAACTTCAAACTTCAGTAAATTCAAAATCCTAAAACAATTATAAATATGCAAAAATTATGTATGCTATTAAATTACATATTCATATACCAAAGTTTTGAAGAAAGTACAAAAGTTATCAAACTTCTATAGCAATGTTGGATCACTGTTAACATTTTTTATTGTAAACAGGCACATGATTGTAAAGGCGTACATAAAATATACTAAAATATACAGACACAAAACCTGAAACTATATAATAATAACAATAATCTAATTTTAAGGTCATGGTTAAGTTAGACAGCAAATTGGTGTATGAGATCTCCTTGTTTGTGAGACAAGAGACCCCCTCCACGCAGCTATTGATCTCTTAGAAGGAAACACTTGTCCTTAACAATTAGTCTCACTCAAACTGTATATATACATTATATTGTAATGAAAAAACTATTTTAACTATTAAATTACATGAATATACTATAAAACTATAAAAAATGATCATACATCTATAACAATGTTGAATCATGGTCAACATTCAAGTATAACACTGTTGAATCATGGTTAACATTCTAGATTGGAAACACGCAAAATACTAAAATATACAGACACAAAATCTGTAACTATGTACACATCATGTTGTAGGCAACAAATTCTGTAGAACTTGTAAGGCAATGCTGCTACTTGGACCTCAGACAACACTACACCTTGCTTATTAAAACTTGACAGAAGGCTTAATGTACATGCTACTTCCAGCTGGCCCATGACTCATTGCTTCTCCTTACAAAAAGGGGACTTTACAATGCTCCCAACCTATGGTAATCATCCAAAGCCCTACTCTGACCCTAATAACTGCCAATTCTGAAAACGACGACAGCCCAGACCTATGAAGTTGCTACTTTTCTACGTAACATGTTTATGTTTCTTAACCACTCCTCATGGGTGGCAGTGTCAGGTATGCACATCATCAGGTTCTCAATCAATATCCCCATTAAAAGATCTTGAATGCTTCCAAAAGGACATTATTCCAATCATGGCACATACATACAATCTTAACAAATAAATATGACAACCAACCACTCAAGTAGAAATCCATAACCATCAATGACTCTGAAATTCTCAGCAATTCAACAGCCATGAAATACAAGCAAATACTCCGTCCATCATTTCAAAAATCCCAAAGTATTCATGAAAACAGCCATGAAAACCAGCATTCAAGCTTGAAATTAATCCTCTATACATATATAAATTATGTCCCTGATCCTCTGGTTATTACAAAGCTTATATTCAATTCACATATTAGAAAGAATATAATTATCAGTGATCTATTATTCCAAGTACCAGAAGTACTCGCCTTTGGCCTCAGAATGAATGAAGGTACAGCTCTCCTTACTTACAAAGAATTAATAAAACTGAGATTGAGATTGGACTCATCTGCTCCTAAATCAGACCAGTATATTACCTAATATATGTATAACACTAGTATCAATATCTAAGACTCTCTGTTATCTGTAATTGAACTCTGATGAAGCATTAATGCATAACAACCAAAACTACAGGCCTTGAGCCTGATCTCAAGGCAATTATAAACAACCCAAGATATGGTCATAACAGTCATGGACTCCAGCAGCCATTGAAGTGTCAAAAGCTTCAAGCCTTCAAGCCTCTGAACCTCAGATTCAATAGCTGCCATCAAAGTGTCTGGAAGCCTTAAAAACATAGCAATTCTTCCTGTAACAAACAGCTCTATATTGACCATGACCAGTAGACCCATGTTAAGGAACCAATATTCCTGAATCTGTATAGAAGCCCAGATCTCGGAAGATTGATCTGAACTAATGTACGGTCCTGGTCTTGAGCTTTGGATCTCCATGACTCCATGGCCATATTCAATGGTGAAGAGGATTTGGACCTGTGGGAACCAGTCTCTTCTCCACTCCATACCTGGGATCAATCTCGTTACCATCATCTGGTGGACTGTAGGTATAAGATTCATAGGCGTGAGGAGCTGGAATATTGAAGGTTTGGCTCTGTGGGTCATCAGAATTCTTCTCAAGATATCCTCGGCCATTGGTGTTTCTGAGCATTCTCCACGATTCAGCCCCACATATATTGGACAAGACCAGAAGAATCAATACCAAGGCAGACACGAAGAGACCCAATATTCTCATCCTCTCCACTTTCATGAAGATTCTAATATCTATCACGTACAGGCAAAATATCAAATCCTTTATATAACTAGCACAGATCAAATTTCTTATCAGTTTAGCCCAGAGAGGTATTAAAACCAGATGTAATAAAAGTCACCTCTGAATTCTTCTAGCAATCCAACGCTCAAGCTTTTCTGATCCAAATTTCTGATCAGTGTAGCACTGAGAGGTATTAAAATTCACCTCTGAACTCCTCGAGCAATCCAAGGCTCCAGCCTTCTTATCAAATTTCTAATCAGTGTAGCGTCGAGAGGTATCAAAACTCCTCTAGCCTTCTTATCAAATTCTTGATAATGCAGTCCCAGAGGTATGAAAACTTCTTTAGCAAGCCAAAACTCAATCTTTTTTTTAATCAAATTTCAGATCAGTGTAGAGTCTAGAGGCATCAAAACTCCTTTTGAATCCAAAGCTCAAACCTTTCTAATAAGTATAGCGCCGACAGGTATAAAAACCCAATGTAATGAAAGCCACCTCTGAACTCCAACAATCCAAGGCTCAGGCCTTCCTTATTTAGCACTGTTAAAGACTTCAACAACTGGCCTCACCTCCGAAGTTGCTTGGACTGCACACATCCATGGAATAATAATAAAAATAGAAGGTCTGATATTCATTAATTAATCTGGAAACCGTGTGCCAGTTATGCCCACATTCTCCATGGCCTCTGCCCAATTGAAGGACGTGCTCAAATCTGATCAGGCGGAGCAGGAGACGCCTCAGGATATGGCGACTTTGAGATCCATATGAAGGAAAAAATAAACATGATGAGGCTTAGACTCAACTCATGACGGAGAAAAGAATCCAAATTGCCACTGAATACATGTAGAGATGAAGCAGCAGAAGAAGAATTATGATATATTTAAGTAGGCACAGAATTATATATTGTCCTTATTCTCTTTTTCAAGTTCCCTACTTAGTTGGTTTTTGTCTTTCTCACACGCTTTGTTGGGTTGGAACTTAGTCTCTTATTTATTGGATTTCTAACTATATTTTTCTAATATCCTAGCGTTGACAAATACATACCAATGACACCAGCTTGTCTAACTTGCTTTCATACACAAACCCAATTACATGCTTTTTGATCTTTTTATAAAATTCTAAACTTTCTATCTTTTTTGAGGTTTTCTATTAACTTTTTCCATTTGATTTTGAGTGATGAATGGTTGGATCTGCAGATTTGAGTGGCTAAGTTTGTATAATCCAAGTGCCCCATGAGTTTTTCAGCAGGCTGAATCCATTTATGCTTTCAGAAAGACAATTTAAACAACAGAAAATAGAGATTTTGTCCAAATTTACATCGCCACCAATTCCTGCCAAAAACCCAAAAGATAGAACGTTTAGCCAAAACCTTTCTTATATGTACTAGCCTTAAAAAGAAGAAACCTTCACAAGTAAGTTTAATATGGAAGAAATATTCAAAAAAATATTCATAGGTAACTTTAATATGGAAGAAATATTCAAAAGTAGCTTCAAAATATCATGTATATTTTCTTATTCTTAATCTTCAAAGAAATCTTCAAAAGTAGCTTTAAAATAACCATTCAAAGAAATCTTCAAAAGTAGCTTTAAAATAACCACAGGTAAGTTTAATATGGAAGAAATATTCAAAAAAATATTCATAGATAACTTTAATATGGAAGAAATATTCAAAGGTAGCTTCAAAATATTATGTATATTTTCTTATACTTAATCTTCAAAGAAATCTTCAAAGGTAGCTTTAAAATAACATGTGGGAAGATTTATACCAAAACATATTAAGCTATTAAAATTAATATTATTATTTAAAGTAAGTTTAATATGGAAGAAATATTAAAAAAAATATTCATAGGTAACTTTAATATGGAAGAAATATTCAAAAGTAGCTTCAAAATATTATGTATATTTTCTTATACTTAATCTTCAAAGAAATCTTCAAAGATAGCTTTAAAATAACATGTGGGAAGATTTACACCAAAACATGTTAAGTTATTAAAATTAATATTATTATTTAAATTTTTAATGTATTTTTTTTTTCCTTTACAAATGGTCAAAGTCCATAACTTCTTCAATGGGGTAGAGATGCATCATGAATCATAGAATTTAAATTTTGAAAAAAAATAATATTTTCATTTAATACAAACAATCTTCACTTTAAATTTAATTATGTGAATATAGTCTTAGTACCTAGTGTCTTTTTTTTTCATATAAATTGTTTCACTCTTCGAATGAGATAAAGATGTCCCATAGAATTTAGACTAAAAAAAGAAAACATTGTTTCCATCTTGTATCGACAACTTTCACTCTAAGAATTATGATGTGAATATCATCTTAGTGCTAGCACATTTCTTTTCTATGCAAATTGTCATGCTTGATAACTCTTCCAATGTGGTAACGATGTATCATGCAGTGTAAAGTTCAGTTTTAGAAAAGAAAACAATACATGTCTCTATCTAGTGCAAAAAATCTTCACTTTAAGGATTATGATGTGAATATAGTCTTAGTGCCTAGTGTCTTTTCCTTGTATTTAGAACGTCATGGTTGGAAACCCCTCTAATAAGGTAAAGAGACATCATGAATCCAAGAATCCAAATTTGAAAAAAGAAATAATGTTTCCATCAAGTACAAGCACAGATGGTATCTAGAGTCAACCATTCCTTCATCAACTATAAACTCTTGGGCCTACGGAAAAGATATCCAAAAAAAAATGGGGAAAAAAGAAAGTCTAATGTGCCTTTAGGGTTGCAAGAAACCCTGTCATAAGCCCAATGTTTATCTTTAAAAGTAGTAAAAGTAGCTAGGTTAAGAATGTATTTGTTATTTGGACAAAGGCATAAAGACTCCCATGGTTGAGATAGAAATGGCAGACATTTAAATAATCCATGTTTGTCATTGGTTGGCTTATTTTGGCTGCAAATAGAGCAATTCTGAACAAAGTGTTCCACCTGGTGTCCCATTATGATGTTCATATTTGTCGATGCATGTCGAATTTCTATGTTCTTGAATGGTTATGTCACATTGTGAGAACATTTTCTTCTTTCTTTGCTCCTTTCTTTCTTCTTTCCTTGCTCCTTCTCCTCCACCCTTTACCCACTTCGGGGAATCTGGGCTGGGTTACCAGATGTTCTGTGTTGGGGGAACCTTTTCTTCTTTCCTTGCTCCTTTCTTTCTTTCCCAACCAATTAATGCAAGTGGTGTCTTCCTGAATGAAATGAAATAAATTCGAAAGAAGAAAGAAAGGAACAAAGAAGGAAAGGTTCCCCATTGCTACCCCAAACTTTTTGTGCTTGTAGATTTGATTTTCAGTGTGCTTCCTGTCATGGGGAACCTTCCCTTCCTTCTTTCTTCCCCCCACGAACTGATAACCCCTAAACCTGTAATAACCATTGAGTGATCACTATAACCCTCAACACCTATAACCCATGGCATGGGTTGATAACTATAACCCTAAAGGACTGTAATTACCGTTGAATTGTCCAAGCATAACTTAATGAACTGCCCAAACCCCGAATATTAAATGAGATAATTCTAATTTTCAACAATTAATACCAAGTTATGGGTATTAGGGGGAAAATTACACATGCATCTCAAGTTGGTCAAATTAAGTGAATATAAATTTGTTGGAAACCAAAAATTAGAAAAAAAAAATAAAGAAGGTTAAACATTCTATGTTTTCAACCTTTTATTTTTAATATCTAGTGAAACAATCTTTGCCGAAATTGTAATTTTGGATTAATGAAATCATTGTTTTTAATGTAAAAATGGATTCAACACCCTCATATACCCTTACTACAATGAAGATATACAAAACTAATATCTAATATTTACAATTTCATCGATTTAAAACAATTCTTATTAGATTTTAAATACAAAATATTTAACAACTCCACCGAAAAAAAAGTCGATTCATAACATAACACATTTTAACTATGTGAAAAATAAAATACTAAATTATACTTTAATAGTGAATTTTTTAATGTGTATCTCCCATATACATATTAATTATCTCCTTAGAAAAGATAACCGACAATATCGATATCCCAAATAATATATATGTACCAAACTCTTTCTATATTGATATCCCATATAGAAAACTTGTTTTACAAACTTGTCTCTCATAGTGCATTGGGTCCACTTATTGAAAGAATGAGCCCTGAAATTGGTTTTGTCTCCCCATGACCACTGAATGGCCCCCCTACCCAACCGACTTAGCCATAAACAAAAGAAATTGGCTCCACTTGCTTTTTCTAAATTGACCACTCCCTTTTTCTGTTTTACCATGATTAGGTCCTGCACGCCCTTACTACCCCTTAGAAAAGGAAAAAGGGGTCTAACGAAAAAGGGGGCTGTAATTGACCTAGCCTTGCTTGTTGTCCTAGCACCACCTTCTTCAAATGGGTTGTGCAAAAAAGTTGTTTCACGTTGGATCTGGTAGGGTTCCACCTTATTATAATATTATCTAATGTCAATGGAAAAGTGTTTCTATATATACAACTATATATAAGTTTGTATATGTTGGATTACAATTTATTTGAAGATTTATGGTTAGATGTTGGATTACAACTTTATTTGAAAATTTATGGTTAGATGTTGGATTACAATTTTATTTGAAAATTTATGGTTTGATGTTGGGTTAAGAGTGAGTGGTGATATAAGTATATGATATGTTTATTTATGATGATTTCATTTGTTGGTTAGAGAGTGGTCATATTTCTCATTCAATTTTCTGTAAATATATTATATGTTTATATTTTTAAAAAGTATGATTGGATAATTGAATAAGATAAATAATAAATAACATTCATAATTTTAGTGTTAGTGGCGATTCTACCTTAGTGTTAAATGAGAGACACTAATTATAAGTATTAACAAAAGCATCCTTAAAATTTTTATTTTAAGGTTTGAACATTGCATCTAATTGCGTAGGAGGGTCAGTTGTGCCACTACACCTTTGTGCACAATCTCTTTGTGTTATATCTTTTAAACCTAGAGTACATATTTTCAACCATTTTTCCCATTTCACAGATGATGGTGAGAACTTTCCATGAGAGTAATGCAACAATAGTAACTTGGAAATTTAAAAAAAGTTTACTTTGATTATAATGTTATCTAATCAACAATGAAGTAGAAAGCCAATGACAATAAGGTCTAGGAACATTGTCCATTACTCTCGCTCGTCTCCCTTATAGGACCATGATGACCCTCTTTTTTGGACGGGCTAAACAAATTGCTTTTATTTGGAGGGAGTTTAACCTCAATAAGGAATATCACCATTTCCACTTTACCAACTAGGAAAATCCTCGGTGACCACAATGACGACTTGGACTATTTTTACAATGAAGAAGCATAATTATAACATTGAGCATCATTTTAAAATAGCCACAATCTTTAATTTTGGGTGTTAAAACAAAAATGAAGAAAGAACTAGAAAGATGTTTTCGTTCAACTTAAGTGTCAAGGAATTCATCACCTATTAAGAGGTAGTCGTATCATACTAGATGACTAATTTCATGTTTGACCCAACTTAACAACTAGGACAATCCCTTTATTTTATAAAACGAAAAATACCCAATATTAAAAGAAATTGAACCATGGAAAAGATATTATCATCCCCGCTTGAACCTCNAGTCGTATCATACTAGATGACTAATTTCATGTTTGACCCAACTTAACAACTAGGACAATCCCTTTATTTTATAAAACGAAAAATACCCAATATTAAAAGAAATTGAACCATGGAAAAGATATTATCATCCCCGCTTGAACCTCGAATCAAGTACCAATAATATTAAAAATATATTATTAATGTTTTAAAAAAATCATTTTTCTTTTAACATAAATTAGCTCCTCCTTTCTTATAGGCAGGAGAATAGATAGTTGACTAGGATTACTAAAACTACACCTAAGTTCAAATATGACTAGTTATCACTATAAACCCTAACTAGTTACCAACCAACACTAAATACAAACTTATAACTCAATCATACTCGATACATCCTAAAACATCTACATCCTAGCACATATCAAAAAAATTATTAAAAACTTTAAAACATAACCTTAAAAAGTAAACACATCACCAGTGATAAACTCTACCCAACCATAATCCAACCAATGATCTAGGAAAACTACTTTATTAGAAAACTACTTTATTGCAATGCGATCTCTAACCGACAGTCCATATCCAACTACTTAACTCAACCACTCTCATATCTTGGAAATAATTTTCCATATCCTTTCAATCAAAGCCTGTACCTTCCATTGAACATTCAAAATACCCCTTTTTGACCCTTGGGATAGAAGTTGATTGTTTGACTTAGTAAAAGTTCCCTTTCCACTAGAATAAACAAATAATCACATTGTGGTACATTTTATACCAAAGTATAATATTAGCGTTGACAAAAGTTTGTGTGAACTTAAAAAGTGGTGAGACCTTTTGGAAAAGAAAGAAGTGTTAGACCTTTATGTAAAAAAGATAACACTAATCACAATATTAAGATTATATATAGAAATTAGATTATTTTTTTTTAATTGTTTAGTTTAATATATTATGATTTTTATATAAAATATGATCTTTCATAGTGATGGTAATTTTTTGAGTTGATTGGATAGATGATTTGATTGATAGTTTA
>SNQJ01S0115273.1:0-27137 GCA_010110895.2 Picea sitchensis
AAAAATAATGAGTCATATTTACATCAAACACTATTGGGTCCATTACCCAAACCTTTGTGCTACAGGTCTTTCTTCAAGGGTTGACATCAATGACAACCAACCTTAATCAACACTAGCACACTCAGAGGAAGCCCAAGTGTCAGGTTTAGCAATGATGATGTCTCCTACAATAACAAATAGGTCAACAAAAAAAATATTCTAGGTTTTCATATCAGTTTTTGTGTCTTATATTGTTGTAGCTTAATAAGTGTTGTAATTAGAATAACAATCTTTAGAGTTCTATTATTGATATTGTTATCAAATGTTTAGTTTAGTATGATTTGCATATTAGTAAATTCTCATTGTTTAGTATTAATGATGCACTTGTTTGCAATATGAAATCGATCTTTTCTAGGAGATGTTGTTGTCTTTTATTTCTTGTTCTGGGAAGGTTACCATGAAATCTCTGAGAAGGAACTATTGTGGCGATTGTTCCCATTCTTGTTTTACTATTATTATAAGAATTTTATTCTTGTCTATTGTTTTCCCCTTGCTATTTTTCTTGTTCCAGGTAGGTCATAGGTGATAGCTCTGAAACAGAGCTATAATGACAGTTGCAGGAGGAAACATATTATATGGTCTCTAGACAAGACATGGAGTAGACTCTATAGACATAGAGTTGTGTACATGACCATACACAACCATATCATGAAGGAAGAGGACAAAGTTAGAACCTTATCGAAAGAAGGGTACTTTTGTAGATACATAGTATCTCATATGGAGATTGATTGAAAGAAGAAAAAGGCTTTGAATATAACCATACATATACCTCTAGTTCATTTCATCACTCCTCAAATCACCAGGAAGAGTCATTATAGCTAGAAGGGCCTACCTAGAATCGTTGCAATGACCAAGTAGATACTTTGCAGGATGAAAAAATATATGGAATTGATGAGACATATCATGAGGAGGAGTAGATGGCTCCGCCAGTGGTGAGGTAGGAGGCCCCACCAAATACTAACTCAGAGAGAGCATGCAAACTCAGAGTGAGCTTGATCTCAGAGAGAGTCAATTGCTTAGAGACTTTCATTCAAAACATATTCCTCCTCGGATTCAGATGGGAGAGAGATATGTCTTCCAGTACTAATAGACAAAAGACTACATCAAAGCTTCAGAGGCTTCGAGTAAATATGAGACCTCTTGGGAGGATTCTCTTGTTTCAATGATAGAGGAGGAATCCGGTCATAACGACTGGGATATGGATTATTTCCTTGGTTCTAAGACTAGAAGGGAAGTCAGTGATGACTTCCAAGTTGATCTACAAGATCAAGCATGCTGCAGATGGCAACATAGATATGTAAAAATATTGATTTATGGCCCGAGTATTCTCCAAGAAAGATGGAGAATATTATGATGAGACACTTTCTCCACTAGCGAGAAGAAGTGTGCATAGAGAAACCAAAAAATACTTGAGAAGAAGTCTCATGTCTTCAGATTGAAGAAATATGTGTACAGTCTTAAAAAGGCACCCAAGACATGATATGTCAGATCAGATGGTTATTTGATTAGTTTGGGGATGGTTTCCCATTGATCCGATATGTGGATGAATTTTTTCTGGAAGTAGATGAGAAGCTCATAGTTCGGTGAAAGAGGGAGCTCACCTCTGAGTTCAAGATGAATGATCTAGGTCTGATGCATTACTTCTTGGGATTGGAGGTGTGGAAGAGATCTGATGATATTTTCCTTATCCAGGGAAAATATGTTTTTGAGATACTAGAGAGATTCAGGATGATGGACTACAAGTCCATAGCCACAACTATGACGATAATTCTAAAGCTACCGAGTGATTCATATTCAGATTTGGTGGATCCCATGATGTATAGACAATTGATCGGATCCTTGATGTACCTCATTAACACCAGGACAAACATATGTTTTGCAGTGAGCACTTTGAGTCAGTACATGGTTGAGCCTAGACATGTACATTGGATAGATGCAAAACATGTGCTGAGGTACCTACATGGTACGATTCGATATGGATTGAGATATGCCTCGGATGGAGATGTGAAGCTGCAGGGATATACAAACTCTAACTATTCAGGGAGTGCAGTAGATTGGAAGAGTACTTATGGATGCTTCTTCATTTTTGGATCAGTGTGATCTCATGGTTGAACATGAAGAAGATGTCAGTGGAACTTAGTACAACAAAGGCAGAGTATATAACAACCAATATTGCAAGCTGTGAAGTAGTGTGGCTAAATTTTTTTCTTGCAGGACTTCAATTGAGACATGATCCAGAAGGGAGAAGTGGAGCTCTAGTAGACATCCACAAATAAGAATATTGTGTACATTCTCACTAATCCTTTCTCCAAGGCGATGGAAAAATGAGTAGCATCGGGAAAACATTCTCCCAGATTGGTCATGCCGATTTGGCCAAGGGAGAATGATGCATTCACTCATATGATTAGCCATGTTGACTTGGATAGTGGTGAATGGACCAGGTGCAGTATTTTTCCTATTAGTCATATTGATTTGACTAGGAGTGAAAAATATTCGAGGTGCTCCAGAGAAAATTTTGGCATGATACATAATTCCCACCCTCGTTGAGAGGAATTTCTGTTGTTTTCTTCTAATGTCGACTAACCCCTCTGGCCAAGGGTTACCTAGATCAGTCATGTGAGGTGACTGAGGGGGTAATGTACTGTTGGACTTGATGAGATAAGAAACATCACACACATATTCATGAGGACTATGGGAGTAGCTTCGTGCCACTGGATGATACTATAACTATGGTTGATGGCATTGTAGTAGATGTGTGGTACTAGCTAATTGTTTCACAGTTACAGAGACATCGACTGTGATTATGGAAGATGGCATTGTAGTAGTTGTGTGCTACTAGTTTATTGTTGCATAGTCATTTGGATCATGACTATGGTTGATGGCATTGTAGTAGTTATGTGCTAATAACTGATTGTTTTATAGTTATAGAGGTTGCATACTATGATTATGGTTTATTGCATGGTAGTATGTATGTGTTACTAGTTGATTGTTGCATAGTCATGGAGGTTGCAGACTATGATTATGGCAGATGGCATGGTAGTATCTATGTGCTACTAGTTGATTGTTGCATAATCATAGAGACTATTGGATTGCATGGTGGTATTTTGTGTAGCTATCAATTGATTGTAGGAGAGAGACATTGTGTCTCTAGATAGTAGATGTGTGCTACTTGGAGTGGTTTCGTACCATTGGATAGTTGTGTACTACTATGGATCAACACAGTCATATTCTATTGGATGACATTGTAGTAGTTGTGCGCAACTAGCTGATTTCCATGGAGACTAACAATTCACATTGGGAGTAGTTGATTGGTACTTGATTTCATAGTCAATGATAGATTATTCGAGCTACTAATGGAATTGTTGCAATTGTGTGCTACCAGTTGATTATAGAGTAGTGTGTGGACTACTAGATGAATACATCGTGAAAGATGCCTCCCTAGATAAGAGGGAGTGTTGATATTTGGTAGCTACAGAGGGATCTTTCCCTCTTAGATGACCTTTCTTAGATGCGAATAAGATTCCAGAAGAAAGAGATCCATTGGACAAATCTTGAAATACCCCAAAAGAGAAATCGACCCTAAAGAATAAAGAATAATGAAAAGACACAGTACACCTTCCTAGAAGAGAAGTTTTCCCAGATAGGACAGGAAGACTATAAATAAGGAAGTTCCTTATCTCATTTTGTACACTCACACACACTCTCTCATCTACACAGGAGTAAGGTGAAATTTTGGAGAAGGTGACGCAGCTGTTGCAGTGACTCTATTTCTTCTTATTCAGTATTTTGGCATCTCTCTCTTGTGCGCTACTCCTTGAGGAGGTGCACTACCTTGGTATAGTGTTATTCCTACAATTGTGGTGGTATTTTTGGTTGATATATCATTTGAGCTAGGGTTCATCTGTTTGGAATTTCTTTGTGAACATAATCTATCTAAGAAAAGTTGTTGGGTTTTTCCCCATTTTGGGTTTTCCCAGGATAAATCTCTTTTTTCCTTTTTGTCTCTTGTTTATGCTGCTACTTCTCAATATATGATATATATGTTAATGTTAATGACGTAAAATAACACTAGTAACTCTAATGCTATGTAAATAAGGAAAATATAACATTGATCACACGAACCTGATGTTAAAACTCAATCTCAACTAGAGTCCCTCTCTAACCTCTCAAATATAGTGTTGATGATAAGCGTCTTCTTTATCGTTAACCTGCACCACAATTGGATAGTCATACCTCTTTCTCTATCAAACAATATTGTTTCATTGGATCACCATTAATCCTTACAGTGATCAATGATGATGTTTTCCCTCATTGGAATACATTGTCTCCTCATGACTTTACAAAGAGAGTATCTGAAACCATCTCTGCTTTGCAACAAAACTACACTCTTTCTCTTCACACTTACGGATTCAAGCTTAGAGAGTTAACATACATAAGATTAAAACCATGAAAACAAAAGTAAAAAATACACAATAATGCATCATTCCAATTATCAAGCTCAAATTACATATTATGGCATCTATGGGCCAGGTCACCCTCTCGACCTGTTTTACATTATGTTGGCCTCCTTATCAATGCCCGAAGGATTAAATTTTAAACGAGAACAATAAGAGGATCGAATAATTCTAGATCCGATCTATCTTGACCCTATCATTAATATCGCTTGAAAAACCAAATACACAACAAGACTTATCATTTTTAACATGAATATCAAGGAAAATCAAATCCTCTTGTAGCTCCTCATCCACATTTTCTCCTTTTGAAAGGATCAAGACTTACACTTTGATTTTTTTTTGGGGGGGGGATTATTCTCCTGGATCAAGTGGCCAAGGAAGTGGGGTGCACCTCCTGGTGGCCCAATTCCTCCCTGTTTAGATCCAGAAGTGTCCTTGCTTCCTCCAACAAATGAGGTAAATCTCGATGTAAATGATGTTGATGTAAATGATGTTCTCTGGTATGAACAGACAATGGTGTGCACTTCTTATCATGCCTTTGTTTCACATGTTCTTGGGATTCTCATAAGGAAACTGGTTCCTAAGTATGGTCTTGAGCCAACACGTGGATAAATCGTTGAACTTGTTGTTGTTCCTTTTTTTATGTGTCGAGACAAAAGGAGAAAGGGTGTATGAATGGTATGCCATCGGATGACATCCCTGTTTAAGTACCACCCCAATGGTGAACTAAAATTCATTCTTCTTAATCTCAAAGGGATTATTCCTATTCGAAAAATTAAGAACCTGTGCAGAGCATAATGTGAGCGAAACCTGAGTGAAGTGGTTCCTAATCTTTCACAAAAATTATCGAGGTCAAGGGAATTTGAGTGCATTAGCCATTTTGCTAAAACTTGTACCTGATATGGATCTGATTGACCACCTCTTGTGTCAAGTATGAGTCCCAAATGGAGAAATCATGTGTGCAAAATATAGGATTTATTTACCTGAAGTGTATGTGCCCACAATAGCTCGAGGATGTTGTGGACATGCTAAAGATGTTCCACCAAAGAATTAATGAACACCAATATATCATCAATATAAATGATCATGCACTTACCTAAATGACTTGTTTCATTCATGCAAACTTTATGGTAGCCATCTGTCTAATCCATCTATGTGAAGGAATAATCCCCTTGTAAGTGGTCCAACAAATCCTCAATCTGGGGTAGGGGCTAGCAGGTTTTAATAGTGGATTTATTAAGTACATCGTAGTTGGTCATGAGGTGCCATTTTGAATCATCCTTTTTTTGGATAACAAATGTGGGGGATGCACATGGTGACAATGACGGTGGAATATGGCCTAAGTTCAAAATTTGACCAATTGGATATTCCATCTCAACAACATCTCAGGGGCGATGTGATAGGATAGGGTGTTGGGAAAATAAGCACCAGGAATTATATCAAGTGTGGGATCAACAGATTGAGACAAGGGAAGTTTTGTGGGTTTTGTGAAGACATTTGTAAATTCTTGGAGTGGGGGATCCATGGCAGGAGGTACAAGGTTATTCCAGTTGTTTGGGTTAATGGGGCGAACTAAGAATAAATATATGAATTGGTTCATACTGAATTGATAAATGGTTGGGTGGTCAATAGAATGCTAGGTGGATTTAATAGAAGAATAATTAATCACATAGGTGTGCCCCTCATGTTTCAAGTGGTATTGATGAGATTCAACATGATAGATAGTGTGTCGGGCCTATTGGTAGGGAAGGCCAAGTAAAAAATCGACACAATCAATAAGAGAGACATCACACACCACAGTATCCAAGAAAGGGACAATAGTAAAGGTTACCACACAACACTTGGGGACAGTGAGACAGGAGACTTCATTTTGTACCTAGTTGAGTTGGTATGGATTTGGGTGAGGAGTGGTGGGGAGGTTCAGTAGTTTGACCAAGCTCGGGGCCACAAGGTTATTTTTTCTTCCTTCATACAATTTGAGAGTATCCAATTCATGCTTAATTTGACAATTATGTGTAAAAAATGGTACACTAGATATGTCAGGTTCATTAGTGGTCATCAGGATCAGAGAGGGGTCCCCTTCGGTAGGATTGTCAAGAGAGACAAATTCAGGATGGTCAGGGGAATATTGTTGAGAGACCTTTGAAATAAATTATTTTTGTTGTGAATGTTCTTAATTTCCCGACATTTTGCAGATGCATGCAAATTGGTCTTATGAAAGTTACATGAGAGCACATTTCTGGGTGTGGATGGGGAAGTAGGGTAAACCGAAGAATTCCTAGTATGTGACAGATTAGTCATAGAAGGACCATATTGGGTTGGGGGAGAGTGTATTTCATGAGCCACTTTATGCTCCATGAACAAGACCTGAATAAAGGCCTTGTACAAGGAAGGAGTCTCAAATAAATCAACTTCACGATGGAAAATTGTTAATAAACCATAATTAAATTTGAAAATCAATACGTCTTTTGGATTTGAAATGTGTAGTTCGATGCTCAACTTCAGAAGACATTTGTGTAGCTCTATATTGATTGATTGGTAAATTGTCAAATATCGAACCATTTGGCAAGGAAGTTTTGTCGATATCACGGGGGATAGAAGTGGTCTCTGAGTTCGTAGAAAAATCCATCCCATGATGTGATGTTTGAAGGCGTTGTAGTTGCAGGTTCACCAATGTTGATAACCAAACAACAATTTTCTAGCTGAGTATCCCACCAAACCAGTGTAATTTCTTCCAACTACAGGATTTATATTTGAAGTTTCATTTCTTTGTCCATCTCATGACATGTCTTTAAGTAGGTGTAAATACTATGGAGCCAAGAGTAGACAATCTCTCCATTCATTTGGCCTGGAAAATTAGGCAATTGAAAGCGTGTATCGAGATACATAAGTATGTGATATCAGTGTTGTTTCATATGAAGTAAATCATGTAGATCCATAGATAAATATTTAATTGGTGTGGATATATTGGATGTTGAGTCCTCTCTGGATGGATCCTTATGCGACAACATTATTTTCATCCACCGACTAACACAACTCAAAGAGAAAACTCCTAGATCCTATGTGCACAATCTAAAATTTGTGGGGCACACTGAAAATAAAAATGAGAGTGCGATAAAAATGATAAAAAGAGGGTGCACTAAGAACTCTAAGTAGAGGGAGCAATGGAATTATGAGAAGAGGGTGCATTGGCAATCCTTAAGAAGGGTTTACTGGACAATCCCTGAGAAGGTTGTATGAAACCCACTGGAAAATCTTGGAGAAGGGCATATTGAGACTCCATGATTGGGTGCAGTGGGAATCCCTAAAAAGTGATAACTAGAAAATCCCTAAGAATGACATATAGGAACACCTTGAGAAGGGAATGTAGAGAAATGCAGAGGCGGTCATATGGAACCCCTGTGACTAGCATTGCAAGATACGACACAAACGCATAGAAAAAAATTGAATTTTTGGATGGTTTCCAATATACTTTCTAATGTCAAGCAAGAGAGTGTCAAGATCCAGGATCTGATACCAATTGATATACAATTCAGATATGAAAATAACACATAAAAAACTAAATGTGAAATGAAGAACAAACAATTATATGGTGTGGAGTAGAGAAAATAGAGTATACACGAAAATGGAGAAGAAGAATTAGAACTTAAAATAACCATCATGTTTATTGAGTGAGAGAGGAGAGCATTTTATAAGAAGGGTGACCTTTTCCTTCTCATTATTAGTTGATTACAATAGAAGTTGCATAAAATAACTAAATTCTTATAACAACAATTTCCAAAGTGTGCTAAATGCTTGCAGTTGGAAGTGTTGAAACAAACTATTGTCTGTAATAGAAATAGCTGAAACTAATTGCAATACTAACTACAATACTAATTAAGGAGCCCCCCTCATCATGACTGGACAAGGAAGTGGGGTGCACTTCCTGGTGGCCCATTCATAGGTACCTCACCTATGACAAGTATATGTACTTCAATATGTAGGCATGCTGACAATGGAAGCATTATATTTTTAGAAAGGAGATGGTCATCCACACTAAGAGTGGGCCTCTACAATTCATGCACACATGAATAAGGTTACAAAAGTAATTCCATCATAAGTGGTATACATACCTACATCAATTCCACTTGAACATTAAGTTCAATAAGGATATCACAAACAAAGTTTTACACCATATCAATTGACTTGTTATTGTGGTGCTAATCATAGTTATTAAATTTAGTGTACTCCAAACTTTAGGATATCCCCAATTTTTTTAGAATTTCCTTGAATTCGCTGCTACATATTGAAAATTAAGTTAAATTAAACAAGTTTCATAATTTTCACTCTAGAATGAAATTATATACCACCTTGGCCATCTCTATGTTTCTTCAAGAGAGTGTGAGATGTTGATTTTGTAGGTACATTATATTAGGGTGGTAGAGCACTTCAATGTCGAGAAGACATTGTTAGAAAAATATTTGAGAGGTCGTCAATGGGTATATCAAATTGCACCTATGCCATCAATGAAATACCAATAAGAAGCAAGGGTTCTACATTCCTCTTCCTATCCTGGAAGGTATATAAGGGTTAGTCTCCATGGATTATATGTGTGACCTATCGTCAACCAAGTATGGTAAGGGTTGTGTCTTTGTTGTAGTTGTAGTTATCTAATATGACCATTTGGAAAATACAAGAAGAACATCACACTAGAAACCACTACTAATATCTTTTTCAAGCATGATTGGGTTAATTTTGGACTACCATGGACCATTATTTAAGATAGGGCTAGTAGGTTCCCACATAATGTTTGGTCTAGTCTATGGTCAATGATGGACACTAAGATAACTAAATCCAATACCTTCCCCCCAAGGCAATGGATAAATGGTGATAGTAAATGTTATGATTATGTATAACCTAAGAATTTACAACTCTAATCATGCACATACATGGCATGAGAATCTTCCTTATATCCAACATAGCTACAATAGAACCCTTAACAACTATATTGACCATAACTCTTTTCAGATGTGCTTGGGGTTCCACCCACCCTAATTAATGTATCTTTTCCCATTGTATCTACACATGAAGATTTATCAGGTGCTCAAATTGAGGTAGATAGAGTGGGAAAATTTGTTGAATGGATCCAACAAATCCAACAACAAGTTCATGATATTTTATATAAATTTGATGCCAAGTACAAGTATCGACATGATCAATGTCGAGTTCTATGTAATTTTTACGTTGGTGATAAACTATGTTTCACTTGTAAAAAAGGTGTCTCCCATGCACCATAGTAATAATAGACAAATCCATTACGGGACTTAACCCATCACCCAGATTGTGGGTGAAAATGTTTTTGAATTGAGTACTCCACATTTCCTTGGTTAACACCTTTCTTCGACCATATTTTCCACTTTTATTGGACACCTCATAGGTGGGTGAGCACTTGGCCCCTTGTAATGTTCCCAACCAGATCTGATATAAAAATCAGACTTATGTGGTTGAGAACTTCTGTATAACACTTTGACGACATGATCTATTTTCTTATCCAAATGACTTCTTCCTGATGTCCCAACTTAATAATGGGTTATAGATGTGTTTAGAGGGTCAATGGGATGGGTTTGAATCCCTTATAACTCCCTAAGTATCTGTTGTTTGGTTATTTAGCTTGATGTTATGTTTATGGCAGCTTGTCTCTTTGTGGCATTTTGTAAAACAATTGACATGCAGATTGGTTTTGTTGAGTTTATGATATGATTTTTCTTGTTTTTGCAGCCAATGATTGCATATGAAAAATAGATATGAAAATAACAAATATTCAACAATAACCCATAAAGGAAATACAAGAATATAGCCACAAGTCAAATCTGACCGTTATTTATTAAATAAGCAACTCCATACATGAAATATTCATATATGGAAATGCATGTATCAGATTAGATCTATGGCTGTAGGTAGCTCCAAATACAATATAGAACAATGGTATGCAGCTCCCAAAGTCTTCCAAAACACTTCCTTAAATATGGACCTCCAAAATGGCATTGTTCCTTGACACTATATGATCTACGCGGCTGGAAGTTACACCACATTGGTTGTATTAAGCCAATAATACTTCGGCCTCTATGAATCTGAACTCCAAAATATGAGAAAAGGCTACCAATCTATGGATTCGGTGAAGGATAAATCATATGGTAGGAAACCCCAGCTGTAGTTGATAAATATAACCCCAAACCAAAATATCTCTCTTCACAATAGCACCCTCCTTCAGTAATTTCTCCCTGGAACAATAACCAATCAATATGTTGAAGAATAACCTCATACACTGATGAAAAAATGGGTTAGGGGGATGGAAAATGATCTTGGAGTCAAATCTACCCAAGATCCAATATCTCCAAAGCAAATTGAACTGGTCTTCCTCAATTGGTGCGCCCCACCTACTGGAAACCCTCAATGGTGCACCCCCCTTGTCAAACTAATGGATGAAGTAACTATGATCTGATGTAGAATGGTGAGGAATATTTCAACTCCTTGGCCAAGCTTGGATCAAGAAAGGTGGGATATTTCATCACCGAGCTGATCTCTAGTGTTTGTTCAGTCAAAACCCTAAAAAACCCCAAGTGCATGGGCTTTCTAGCAAGAAGCCAGACATCAAAATGATAAAAACATATAATGAGAGAATAGAGGCCCCTATATCTCTTTTATACCCCCTCTTCACCTTTTCCCTCAAAGTGACTTTTACTTTATTTTATTATTCTTTAATTAAATCACTTTATTAATTAATTGGTCGTTTTTGCCTCTAAAAGTGATTTATTATTCCCTATGGCTTGTCTGGCCACTAAAAGTCGCTTATGATCATCTAATATTGTAGTTCTCTTCCTCTTGATTATGATGAGCTATTACACTAAGAATTTTCACCAATTATTATTCCCAATATGACCTTCTTAGTGAATTTAATTAAAATATGACTCATAATAACTAAAAATTACGAAAATCGTTGGAATGCAATGGAACCAAAGCCAAGTTGTGTGGAATGGATCTTGATGATGAAATATGATGAACAATGCAATTCAGGCCCAATAAAAACTCTCAATATCTCATGAACTCACTATCACGCCCATCTAGCTACTTTGCTCAACATAACACTGTAATATAATAATGTCCAAAAATGGGGACATTACATCCTTACATAAATAAACCTTGACTACATTAAATACGCTACAGTTGAGTGAATCATGGACACCAATATGAAGGGAAATCGTCAAAAGAACATAAAACTCTATCAATTTCTCAAACTAGGGAAACTCCTTCAATAGGGAAAATGGCTCATTGTGTGTGAGATTTAGATGAAGTTTCATAATCTATTGGAAGAACTTGATGAAATGAGGACTATTTATTCCTAAGGGGGTTGATTGACCTATGGAGATCCTAGTGACCACCCACCACTTCCTGTAACTTAGAATGGTTCTACATATTCACATTTCTAGTCTACATATTAACAGTTCCACTACATTTTTGCGAGTTATGAACTTCAAGTGCATTTTTCAAGAATTTTCCGTGTGTTTTTGGTAGTTGACATGACTTCACTTTTTTAATTGTGAGACCTTTTGAACACACTACACATGGAATTATTATGGTCCAAGAAATTCCCAAAATGGATTTTATATATAAATGTTTTATCCCATAGAAGTTGGCATATCTACTAGGCTCATTGCGACCCACATTCCTTTTTCCACCTCATCTCCTAGGCTTAGGGTTTTGGATCTTTAAGTTTTTTTTCTCTTATGGTTTTGTAATTTATGTTAAAAAATAGCTTCAACATATTGTAATGGGATTTTTGTGAATGAGTGTAGCCAACACTTCTCTTCAAAGGTAAGCTACCACCATTCTAGGAAAATTGTATTTCTTTGCATATTGCAATGTTTTTCTATTTCGTCCATTAATATAATGTGGATTTCATTGGTCCCTCTACAATAACTTTGGGTAATTCCACCTTTCATTATTTCTTTCTCGACATAATTTAGATCAAGGATTCATACGGAGAGTATTGGATTGGAAAGAGTTGTGAAGTGATAATGGAGGCTTAAAGAACATTGAAAGGGGCACTAGTGATTTTACTTTTTATTAAATGGAAACATTTTTTTTCTATTTTTCATCCCTTCTAGAATAATTTTCAAATGGACTTGGTGAGTACTTAAATAAATCATGTAGGGGATAAGAGGGAATCAAACAAATAAATCAAAATAGAGAAAAGTAATGACTTTACTAATACTAACCTTCTGGGTGGGTTGAGCCACTACCATCCCAAGGCCTCCATTTTCATCTTGAGTTTGGAAAGCATTGGTTTCCAATCCACTATACAAATGGGTGAGAAAAATATTGGTACTCCTAAATACTTGATATATTTCCTGTGGATTTCCAAGGAGAACTCCAAGACTCGATCTCTTTTTGTTCGAGTCTTAATTAGAGTATTATAGCCAAAGACTTTTCATTTTTCTTTATTGATACAACCATACAAGGCCCCCAAAAAATCATCCACCGTAGATTTGAATATAGAAGAGACAATGATGGAGGTGCCTCCTCTTATAGAGTATCTCCTCAAACAAAGAAAAGGTGGTCTACTTTAGAAGCAATGGTTTATAGACCAACTCTTATTCTTGAACCAAGTACTCTCTTGAAAAAATGTTTCAACATGTTTTCTTGGTTACATACACTCACAATACTATGTATGAAGCTCACATAACTTGATTAAATTAGGTTTTCTTCATTCACTTTAGAATTTTCTGTCAATCAAGCATAAACGTGCTTAGGGTGTTGTCTAAACTCCCTTAATTTGCCCAAAGGAAATGCAAAGAAGAACTCACCTTCTTCCACTATGTGATAAGTGGATATCTGAATCACCTCACATAAATGGGATGTCAACCCTCTCTAGGATTATTTATCCATTCATTTACTGATGTTGTTTAGTGAACAATAGTTGCTTGAATAATAAAAAACTAATAGTAGCAGCATAATTTTATATTATACCAATTGTGTTTCAAGCCTTTCTAATGCTTCAAATGTGGTTCTTCCTGTAAATATTATTTATATATATAATAATTGTTTTCCCCTTTATGAGGGGGTGGGGGGATTATCTATTTCTTAAGGATGTGTCATTCTCATTAATTAAATATGTAGTTATAAATATTTTTTCTTCTCTTTCTAGTTAACTATTATTGCCTTTATTTCTTCCCCTCTCCTCTGTGGCCTTCGTATTAAAATGCTCACCCTCTTGATGGTTGGGTAAGTGGATTTAAGTGACAACTAGTTTAGTAAAGTATTAATTATCTCTCTATTTATAAAAATTATATGATTTAATATGTGAAAGTAATACTTTATTAAGGAAGATCCATTAAAAGACATGTGAGGGAGTGTATAAAAAGAAAGCAAAGGACAAATATTTCTCGGTAAGTCCTTGTAAATCTCTAAAAAATAAAAGATGCCTTATTTCATGGGTCGAGAGAGTCTATTTCCAAGGTTCCTTACAAGGTGGAAAGAGTCAATTGGTTTGAATTTTTTATTATTTGGGTTGGTTGTGATTGATGTCAACCCTTAGAGGTTGATGTCAATCCTTGGAGAAAGTATGGTAGCACAAGGTTTAGGTAATGGACCCAAGTTTGTTTGATGTATAATGGTATGTGTTTTAATATATATTTGAAGGTAAGACTATTCCTAGATGGATATTAAAATGTCATGTTGTTTGATTGGTACATGTGGAGCGTCCATAACTCTCCTCTCATGGTGAGAGTTCGCCGTATGTGAAGTTGGAGAACCCTCATGAGTCATCTAGAAGCCCCAAAGGTCAAAGTGGTTAAAAGTGGTTTGCAAAGAGAAATTATTTAAATAATAAAGTGAAGTGATAGGTGTAATATATTGCAAAGAAGAAATTATTTAAATAATAAAGTGAAGTGATGAGTGTATTATAAGTCAAAGTGGATACAAAAGAAATTATTTAAATAATAAAGTTAATGGAGAAATTACTAAGTGGACAAGTGGTTAGAAGTGGGTTAGTCCTAAAATAAGGAAAGTGGTTTAAGATTATTAGAAGGTAACACCTTGAGGAACCTACATAAAAGTATAAATAAGAGGAAAGGGTCTCTCATTTTAATTACACTTGAGAATATTGAATATCTACAAGTGAATGAGGTAACCAAAGAATATATAAGGACAATTTCAGAGAGGCGGTGAAGTAAAGAAGGTCGAAATTCAAAGGAGGATAAATTTTTTTGATGATGCTTTCTAAGGTATGTTATTTACAGGTCATCTCACCATTTTTGCAATAACTTTTTTTCTAGAATTATTTAGACCATGAAATATGGAGGCTATTGAGGAAAAATATCCAAGTCATTGTGATAAAAATTTCAGCTTGTGGTTTGTTGTATTTTTGGAGTTACACTACGTGGAAAATAGGGTTTGTGGTTAGTCCTGAAACTAGTCTAAAACATGTGTTTCAGGTAAAAATGTCATAACTTCTTCATAACAGATCCAAATTGAGTAAGATAAAATGTATTAGTTAGAATACAATATTTAGTATTATGTTTACCATTTTCATATCCATACAATAAATATTCCATGTGGGGCACACTCTACAAGTTATCTCTCTAGAATAAGCCAAAATTCAACAAGGTATGCCATTTTTGCTAAAACTCATTTTATGAGAGGTTCCATGTAGTGAAACCTAGAGGAATTGTATAAAAGAGACTGAAGAAAATTGTTTACTATTTTCAGATCTTTATTCATTACAGGTACATAGTTATGATTATTTCAAGTTAGGGTTGTTGACTCATCCAAAATTAGTCATGTGAAACTAAAGTAAAGTTTGATGAAAATGCTAGTATCTTGTTGTTAAAGTTAAGGAAGGTTTGAAAGTATGTGATCATATACACCAGGTCTACCAGGTCTATTACATAGTTACAAATCAGATTTCAATGATAAAATTGATGAGGGATTTTGGGTTGAGGTACATGTTGGGTACATGGTTGAGACAAGTAGTTGATGAGTTGGCACATACAAGAGGTGTATAGTTGATGATGTTGGTACATATTGATGATTCATATTTGATGAGCAGTTGATGCATGATTGGTACATACTTGGTACATGGTTGGAGGCACTTGTTAGTAGTATTGTTGACACATGGTTTATGGATGGTGTAACATACTTGTCTTGGTATCTTATTAGAAGCACATATTGATCTTGGTGATGATTATTAGTTGTTGTGTTATGCTTGGTTGATGCACATCTTGGTGAAATTGTGCATATGGTTGAGAGTTGTTTTGGTGATTTTCTTGCTTTCTCAATTTTTTTGTCATCACTGAAACCTTCATTGCAAACATTAGAACTCCATCTATGTAAATCCATTCATCATTTTTCAAATATGAATTAAAGTATTCCCTGATATTCTGGATTCTCAAACCGAGAGATGCAAATTTTTTTTCCATATCCCATAACTCTAAGGTCAATGACATTCTTTTCTTAATATTCTTTTAGACAAAATGTTGAGTAGCAATAATCAAATTTGAGATTCCCTTTACTCTAGCACTTGATTTTGGGGTTTATGGAAAACTTTTCTCGGGATGAATCATGGCAACAACGAAAGAAAGAATAGGTGGAGGCATGAGGGTTTCTTTCAATTATTTAATTTTTTATTTTAAGTGAGCATTTTCACTCTCCATATTGGAAATTGAAATGTTTAGTGTCTCTCCTATAACTTTATGAATGGAATATAATCTAGAAGGAAACACATTTTTTGTATCAATGGTGAACCACAATTTCCCAATTATACTCTTCACATTTCTTTCAAAGACCAACTTTTTAGACTCTCTATCAAAAGAGGCATTTTGCATAAAAAATGTGTCTTCATCAGAAAATGTCTTCTCTTGGACCATGAGCATAAAAGTATGTTGTTAATTTCATCTGGAAAACACTTCTACATATGGGAAGATGATATTTTCAATATCCACATCTAAGTCCATGTTATCCAATAATAAATCATTTTATGATGCGTGTGTTTCTTCTCCCTCTTGTTGTGAATTAGTCCTTTTTATTTTAATTTTTAGTTTGTAGGAGTTCTCCAAGTTCCCTTGAGGAGGGTTTATTTCCTCATCATCCCCTAGATTATTACTTAGTACTTTTCTTTACTGTCGTGTCTCGGGCTCAAGATTTGTCTCTGGTAAAGCACTCCTTCGAGAAACTTCTGGTTATTGAGCGTTCCTCTCATTTGAAGGCTTACCTCTTTCCTTATGGTGCTTCGTGGTAGTTATGATAGTTTCTAAATCAACAAATTCTCTATCAGATTCTTGAATATCAGGGTTATAGCTATCATTCTCCTCTTCTCCACTTACAACTAAATTTATAAGTGTAGGACTAAGTCCAACTGAAACCAAATGATTGTAGAAGAGATGAATTGGGTCAAAACCCTTTGATTTATTCAACATATCTCAAACTGGAATGATTGAAAAAGGTAGCACACTCGTCAATTTTGGAAATTCCTCTGAGCAGAATTTCACCTACTTTCCACGTAAGAGGTATGAATTGTTTCTTCCTTTTCATAGAGAATGTGTGAAACCATAATTTATATTGTTTGTCTATTTCAATAATGAACAACTTATCAGATATAAAATATGGTAGAAAAATGGGTTTTTTGTTAGAGAAAAAAATCCTAATGATATTGTAGTCCTCTATTTTTTCCATAATTACTTTCTCATTTAGAAAAGTCGAAGCCTCCAATGAGACTCGGGAAGTGTCTTCACCAAATATCAGTTTCTTGAAATTAGAAAGAACATTATTGTACACTTCATAGAAATTACGGTCGACCCTCTTCCTCCATAAAGCTTGATACCACATAGTCATAGGGCCCACTTTTACTCTAATCCTTCTAGAACCGTTTAAACCCTCAAAAGTATGGCAATATGTGATAACAAATAAAAAATAATATGACATATAAAACTTATTATAAGTTTTGAAATTGGTCAATTTTGCAATGGTTTCATTTGAAATAATCTTTTCCCAATTGAAGATTGTGTTTTCGTGGACTGTAAAATGCAGTATATAGAGTGCAAATCGAGGAATGGTTTCTGTCGAATCTTGACCAACAATTCAAGTAAATAACCAAGAAATTTCTTTATAAGAATTCTTCAAATAACTTACTTGAATTCTAGATATATCTTCTGGCATTGATGCAGGGTCATGCAAATATTCTTGGAGAAGTTCGATTCCATTATTTTTTCTCTTTAGAAATTTTCTAGATTCCTCCCCTTTGTAAACCATGTTCGTCTCTGGTAATTTCAAAATCTCCCTAAATATCGAAGGTGCCAAGGAAATATGAGAACTGATCTACAACACAATGACCCTTCTATTCTGGAAAAACTTGTCGATGCACTAGGCGAGAATATCCTTGTATTCAAAAACTTCTAGAACGCAACCTATGAGAACTATCCCTTCATTCCACACCTTATTGTTTTGTTTACTAGGTAGACTCGAATAATACCTATACAACCGAGACCAATGATAATTATGATCTTCTCTGGTGAAGAGGTTGAAGGTATCTCCACAAAACTACTACTTTCTCATGACTGATTTCACAGAGCTAACCAACTTTTATTTTATTATTACTTAGAATGGTAAAATAATTTTAGGTTATATTTTCTTTCGATGGAGGCATTTACTCAAAACAAAATGTGGATAACCTTGTAATAAGCACTATTAATTACTAGCCACTTCATAAATGAATTTAGTAGTTAAATCCATAAAGACATCATTAAATGTTACCTCAAGATATGTGAAGGACACATAACGATGGAGAGTCTAAGTGAACAATCAAAAAGGAAAGGCGGGTTTGCGAGTCTGAAGGTCCACAAGTCCAATGATATGAATGGAAGAAATGACTAAGTATTGGGATATGTTGGGAGGACTGATGGATGAGTGGAAGTGTAACATGTAGGCCCGTGAGTCTGAAACTATGAAAATATATGATGCAAAAACTACTAAGTGTTGGGAGGATTGTTATAGAGGTAAAGAAAGATAACTTGAGTCCAAAATTCTACAAGTTTGAAAGTATGCAAACATAGTGAAAACAAATAAGTGTGGTAATCTTGTTGCCACAAAGAAAGGGAAAAGAGGGGAATATGAGAGATTGGGGAATGGGAAAATATAGACGGGGAATATAAAAGGTAAGAAAAGAAAAGGGAAAAATAGAAATAAAGGGGAAGCACAAAAGGGGTTCAACAAAGCTCCAACTCCTTGATTTCTATGGAACCAACCCAAAGGAGGACACAACCCCCTTTCCTTACCCCATCCTACTGCCCTAAAATATAAGTGTAGACCAAAATTTCAATACCATTGATATTGTCGTTGCCTCTGATAATCAATATGTAATCAATCTGTCATCCAACCTGTCACTATCACATCAACCTGTAAGCGATCATCAACCTGTAACTTTCATTGTCATATCAATCTTGTAACTGATCATCAACCTGTAGCTGTAATTTTCACATCAATCCTATAATTGATCATCAATATGTAATTTCCACTGTCCTTGTCATTGTATATGTCACTAACATATCAACCAAATCCAATCATATAGACCATATCAAGCATATTCAACATCAACTATCCTAACCATGTACCTAAATATACCTCAAGCATGCCATTATCAACAAAGATCATATACAAAGTATATGCCTAAAGTATATTCCAATATCACAAGACGTGTCTCTAACAATGAACCAAAATAAATATATACAATGTACCAAGGATATTTCTCAAGCATATATCAATGACACCAAAACATAGACCTCAACCATATGCAACCATAAACCAAAAGGGGCCTCCACTACTTGCCTTAAGCATGTTCCATACCATCCATGATACAAGTKTCAACCAAACATATAAAATACACACCTTTAYGCATGAATAAGACATGGTGTATATAATCTCATATCAACAAACCAACCTGGTGCGTATCATATTCAACAAGCAAGAAATACCATCTCCTTCAAACCCTTTTCCACAGATCCATAACTTTCTCCTCTACTACTCACATATATCCACACTTTTATCCACTACAGCCCATGGATGTCCTCTCCCTGCTACCCTACAATCCGTGGATAACCTTATAAGCTAGGGTTATCACTTTTTTTGCAACTTTGATATTTTATCCTTTGACCTTCATTTGCAACCTCAAACTTGCTACCTCAAATTCAACCTCAGATTCACCAATAGACCAAAATTTCTTCACAATATATATAATCAATAAACATGCGTGTGAATTATGTCTATGAGAGACTCCTTGATGTGTATTTATACATTTGATAAGTAAACTCTTTCCTTACTTTAATGGTTTCTTGTTACAACCACTTAACCCTTTCATTAATGGACTTGTAACCAACTAGGGGATTCTTAACCATTTCTTGGGGCTTCCAAATTCACAAGGCCATAACTCCTCAACTGTGAAGAACCAAGTGGCATGCCATATCTGACTAGAAATGACATGATGAGAACTATCCATCCATGATTCTGTTACTTTCATTTACACTGTACTTCATGACCTTTTTCCTTTATCAACTTGGGGTTCCATGACCATACCTTTGGGGCTACCGAACCTCTTCAATGGTTGGCATCAATGACAACCAATATTTCAACAAATATATAAACACTATCTTTGATATTCAAACCCCAAATCATAAACCTAATTTCCTTGATCCAATTGATGCTTTCAATGTAAGGTGAAAATCTCATCTTGTTGGTTGGCGGGTCTTGAAAGATGGTAATCAATTGTTATGTATATTAATTGGTCCCCTTCATGCATTGTATTCCTTAATTGGTTGAAATTCTTTTCTTGATCCCTCCAAACCATAAATCCTACATGCGGGCTTAAGGATTCATTTCATTATGCCAAGATTCACCATGATTGAATTTTTAATGGCTGGTTACCCCTCTCCTTGTACATAAATAAAAATATATATATATATTCCTGTTTTCGTTGCATAAAAAATCAAATGCTTTTTGTAGTCAGTTTCTTTGTTTCTTAAGATCTTTTCTCTTGTTGTTTTAATTTTGTTTCTCATATTTCATGTACTAATTTTACTTTGTACAATTTTTGTTTTTTATTTCTTCAGTTTTCATTTTTATTTTCTTTAGTTTGATTTTTCTATTTTCAATTTTTGAATTTTAAAGTCAAAATGGATCATTCAAGCCACTTATTTTGTCATGCTAATTGTAAAATTTTGTTGATATTCTATGAAATTGATAAGAATAGAAAGAGACAACTGATCTCCTTTTGGGTCCATAACACTACTTATGTAGTATATCCACGTGCCTACATATTTCTTTGTTGAAACATGATGTGCAAGCTTGTTCCCATTTTCTCCTTTCTTGTTCTTCCCTCCATTCATTTTTTTTTTTCAAAAGTATATCAGAGGAATTTTACTTTTTTTGGCAAAATGTGATATTAGTAAAACCAAATATTCTTCATTCCTAGCCAATTAAAAATTGTCTACCCTCTGGAGTCGCTAGATGTTGACTCGTATACTCGCCAAATAGTTACCATCCTGTAAATAGTTGCAATGCATAGTTTTTAAATTTTATTATCTATAGTATATAAATATTTAATTATAGGTGGGATCCCCTAGGGATAAAGAATGGATGTTTAATTTCAATTATTTCCCGAGATTGAAAATTAATACTCTACTGAAACAATCACATCTAAATTTCATTGTGGTATTTTTTCCTAGCCAATTAAAAATTGCCTACCCTCTGGAGTCGCTAGATGTTGACTCGTAAACTCGCCAAATAATTACCATCCTGTAAATAGTTGTAATGTATAGTTTTTAAATTTTATTATCTATAATATATAAATATTTAATTATAGATAGGACCCTCTAGGAATAAAGAATGGATGTTTAATTTCAATTATTTCCCAAGATTGAAAATTAATACTCTACTGAAACAATTGCATCTAAATTTCATTGTGGTATTTTTTCTTAATCAGTCTGCATATGAGTTTTATTACACAAAGGGATTGGTTCTATTCATAAAAATTCAAAGATTCATCCATATTACATACATTATGTTCATAAATGTTATGTGAAAGTTAGAAAAGGTTCTGAAGCATTCAAAAGGTTCTTACTTACAATTGACATGACCCAACGAGGAATTATCATAAGTTTAGTCTCTGGTTACATGGCACATTTAAAATAAAAGAAAGTCCTCTTATGCAAGTTTGTGTATGGTATGTTTTTATATTCCATCACATATGAAAACTTTTGTTATCCAAATTCCGCCACATATGTTCACTGTAGGTTCTATATTTTAAAGGGGTGGCGTGCTAAAGTTGAAGGGTTGAAATAATTTTAACATAGTGCATATGGTATAAATCGACATTGGTATCGTATATCACTTGCTATGACTTGAATCTTGATTTGGAATTGGTTTTGGCTTCCATAGACTCCTCACATCACTTTATTGTAATGAATGTGATTTTAATTAAAATAATGGAGTTGGTAGATTTCAGTCCTCATTCGAGTTGGCATTAAGTTATGGTTTGATGACATCATTGTACAACATGTGATACTCACATATTTGGCATGGTTATATGGTATATGATTGGTGGTTGTTCTTAGTGGAAAGATGATTTGGATTGGAGAGTTAATGTGTTATTGTTTTGGAGAGTGTGACACCCCACGCAATCAATGCTTGGGACGCGAACATTCAGTTGCGTTTGTCACCCACACAATGTTTGGCATTTCATTTTATCATTTGAGTTTTGGGAGTTCCTGAACGATAATGTTTTCTTAGACCTAGCTTTGGTAATTGCTAGCAACTGTAACTCATATTTTTCATGGTAATATAAGCACTAAGAAAGGTATGTTAACGTAGCTATTACCCATCAAATGCATGTCTTTATTTGCAGTTGTAGTTTGGAATTTAGCTCTATTTAATTGGTAAAAGAGCTTGTTGTTTCAGTTTTGGATTTGTTTTGTTTACAAGGAATTTTGTCAAGTTTCATAGCTCTAATGTCAACCAGTCAAAGCTCATTATATAAATCTCTTTATCCATTTCATTGGTTATGTTCTTTCCCAAGAAATATAATTAAAGGGTAATTTAACATTTCTATTCTCCTTTTGTTTTGATCCAAGTTTGGGTCAATCACGCAAATTCATACTAGTTATCTCCCTCCCCCTCTCTCTATATATAGAGTTTCTTATTTAAAGGTTTGTTTTGATCCAAGTTTGGGTCAATCACGCAAATTCATCCTAGTTATCTCCCTCCCTCTCTCTGTATATATAGAGAGTTTCTTATTTAAAGGTTTGGAATCATTGRCTTCACTCGAGACCTTGTTGGAAATTTATCATGTTACTCTATTGTGAAATGCTYTCACTCTTTATTAGTCCATGGTTATTTGGCATCRGGATGAATTCTGGGTTTGTTTAAAAAATAGGGTGCAAAATAAAGTTTCCTATATGGAATCCCAACCTACATGGGTTTTTCATTTTTGATTGATTCAACATATCTACATTCCTTTCATATGAAAATGAATATTTATTTCTAGAATTTTTTTTATTTCAAATGAAGGAAATGGGTATCCCTTACCCAATTTCGAACCTGTGTATTTCAAGTTTGTCTTTTGGTTGGTTGATGTTTTTTTTTAAAGGAAAGATTACCGTAGAGATCTAAGGAGTCATGGACCATATCATTGCTAAAACCTAAGGTTTAAAGCCTATACATGTCAAGGAAATTTAATTTTTTTTTGGGTATTAATCTAAATCAACGACCTTTGCGCGTTCTTAACCTTATAATAATGGAATGGGATATAACCAAGTGTCAAAATCTCTTGGTTTTATTTAATGGACTATCGAAAATATTGAATAATCTTCCTTAGTTGATATCTTGGTTCTTTACACAAAGAATTTTTATATATTATGGCTAGAATTGGTATGTCAAAGAGGAAAAATCAAGGGTGATATGCAACTTGGTTTCGAATTCTCTTGGGTTTGGGTTTGGATGGTGGTACTTGGCATATGAATTATCTTGTGTATGAAATATTTAAGGGATTTTCACCAGGGTTGAATGAAAGACAAGGGTTCCAATTTTTATGTTGTATGGCTTGTCTAAAATTAATGAAAGGGAAATCAAGACATTATGTTAGTGAGTTTGAGGATTGAGGTATTGATCTTATTGGCATAATAAATAGTTGTTGTATGATGATTGTCAATTTTTAACGAAATTTAGATTTCTTGTACATAGAGTTTGGTCACTAATTCCAGGCACAAAATTTGAGATGAAATTACTCAAATTATTTAAATGCTTCTCTTTTGCATACAGGAGAAATTCCCTCATGATACCATTTTCCATTTATTATTCTTTTAAATTCTAAATACATATATAATTTAAAAAAATATATCAACTTTTCTTCCCCTTGTTGTATGAAATGAGAAATGCTTTTTCTATCAGTTTGGTATATTTGACAATTGGGTATATTTTGATTAATAAAGAATGATCACCAAAGGCAAAAATTTGAGAAAATATTTTTCAGGGGAATGCTTTATGAACTCTTTTTTATTAAGTCATAGTTAACTATTCAGGGTCAATATCCTCATATATTCATTTCTCATGAATCATTCCCAGCTCCCAAATCTCATTTTCATTTTTGTGTAGTTTTCTTCCCCCTGCAACAAAAGAATTTTTTTTGGACAATGAATAGGATATGATAGCAGTCGAGAAAAAGGGATCTTTGACATAATATATGTGAGGTGATATTCAACAGACATTTGGATATTTAAATATGGTTGATGTTGGATGTCTTATTATTTGAACATGTGAAATTGCTTTCCTTGTCATGTATTTCACTTTCAATTTATTACAAGCCCCTCATATTCCCAAATTACACTTAAATTACCATGTTCTTAAATAATGTCCAATTGAATGAAGTGATGAAGTATTCCAGAGTAGAAATGAAATTTTTTCTTAAAAATTCTCCTTCCCTTTTTACTCTTGGTTGTATGCATGCTTGTTTGATGTCAAGAAAGCACTACTTCTAAACTATGTTTATGCAAATGGTATTCGATGTTTCACTTTCCATTGTAATCATACTCTGACTTAACCTCACACTTATAGATGAGGTTTTTTAGTACAGGCAACCACGACTGAAGAAATAGAGGCATAGGAAGAAGGAAAAATTGTTGTGTTGTTATATTATTTGCAGTGGAAGTCTAGTTGAGGTGAATTGACTGATGGTCGGAGGTCGAGGTGGATCAACAACAGGTCAAAGGTCGAGATAGTCGAACGAGTAAAGTTGAAGTAGAATATATCAATGGAAATTCAACCAACAAGAGGTCGAAGTGCGGGCATGATACGACCAACTAGAGACCGAATGAAGGTTGACTGATAGTTGACTGGTAATATGACTTGTAGTCGATTGTAATAGAATCCTGAGATTTGTGGGATTTGTAGCAAATGATATGCATGGATCTATAATCATTTTTTGGAACCAATTCTTTAGGGTTTTTCCTGTTGTAAAGCTTATAAAGAGGCATGTTGTAAGGCCATAAAGGCTAATGCATAAAATGCAAAATATGCTAATTCATGAGTAAATCATATGTTGTTGATCATGTAGATGTAATCCATATCGGCTATAGGGTTGTTCTTGCATAGGAAAGAGGGTATGATGTCGATTGTGTCTTAGGTGTGGACCAAGGTTAGACATGTAACGATTTATTCAAATTGAATAAGACAACAAGAGAGCAGAATGCTCAAGGAATGATGGTTTTCCCAATTTAGGGTTTCTAGGGTAAAATATCTATGTACCGTGTGATTTATCTGTCATTTACGTTATTGATTAAATTAATCTTATCTTCTTCTAGGTCTAGTGTCAAAGTGTTTCTCATTTCTTGATAAGTGGTATCAGAGCTTTGACAAGTGGTATCAAAGATTTGACAAGTGGTATCAGATCTTTGACAAGTGGTATCAAAGATTTGACAATTGGTATCATAGCTTTGACAAGTGGTATCCTAGCTTTCACAAGTTGTAACAAAGCGGTGTTATGCTTTGCCAAGTGTATCAGATCTTGATTTATCAATCTTGAATCTGAGAACTAAACCCTAGGTACAATAAGAGTTGTGACTCATAAATTGTGTTAAATATCGTGGTAAAGAATGGCAATGATCTAGATTATTTTTGGCACGAAATGAGAGAAGAGATATAATAAAGAAATGTACATAGATATCTCGGATATCCATTATTATAACAGAAATGTATTTGAGATGCAACCATAAACAAATATATACAATAATAGATTATTTTCTATTAATGAGCGAAAATGTACAAAGACAGTAAAATACCGAGTGAAAGACTTGCTAGAATGGTGGAAGCTTATCTATGAGACGAGATTTGATGCCTACTCACATCCGTGAGAAGATGATTTTACAATGAGGCTCCAAAGGCCTTTTTATCATAAAGAAAATACAAAACCCTAACCCTCCAAGATGAAAAGCCAACAATTTTGTGGACCCCGTTTTGGGTAGTTTGGTGTATCAACTTCCCGGGGGCGTAACTTTGGCCTACGATTTCTGTTTGGGGTGCACGATAGCTCGTTGGAAAGGCATCGTCAAGGAGATTATTTTTTTGTACTCAATCAGAGCCTTTTTCTATCAATTAGAATATCAATCCTGAAAAACCCTCATTTAGGCCCTCAAAATGGCCCCAGAAGTTAAAAACTGCTAAAAATAGTAAATTACCAAAATTGCCAGAAACCTTTTTTGAGCTAGTTGGAAAAGGGGAGTGGGCACTGATATCCACCTGGATAAATCCTCCCTCCTTGGGAATAAATTTTATCCATTGCGTTGAGTACTCGGGGGAGAGGGAAAAATGTTTGTTGAATCTGCATCTTGATGAGTTGCTTGCCTTGTTGGAGAAGTTGTGTTGCTTAGCTTTTTGAAGGTTGTCACGAACCTGTGGCTGGAAGGGTGGGACCTATTAGCGCTAGAATTTGTTATTAGATATATTTAAGAGAAATCCTATAACATCTTGAAATAAAAATGTTTGATTGGTTTTTAGAAATTTTGAGAGAGGTAAAATTAATCAGAAAGGCAATGAGGCCATTGGGCATGGAGTCCATAAGATTAAAGCTAGAAGGATCATATTTAGGATTAATTAATGTCTAATATTAAGTATTTTGATTCTCTCCTTCTATGTGCATCAAATCAGGTTAAAAAAGTTTAGCTTCAGGAAAACTGTAATAAAATATCTAATAGAGGAAACGTAAGATGACAAAGAAGAATAACTCGATATCTGGAAATATTTTTTAGATATGAATTAGAGACTTGAATACGCCTATGGCAAAAAATTCATGTTATATTATGAGAAAACCTTCTCCGCAAAAAATCATATTCAAGAAGATGGAAAATGAAAATTAACACAGAAAAGAAGAAACAAACTGATCTTCAGCTTTATTATTAGCCTAGGTCTTTACATAGAAGTAGGAACAAGTCCGTAAATAAAACAATAATCTTAATTTCCTCTGCAACTTCCTATCGACCTATCTTGGATCTTGAAAATTCACTCTTAGACCTCTCTAGTCTTTTTTCTCTTCAATCCTGCCCACAACGAGGATAACTCTCTCCTTTTTTTAAA
>SNQJ01S0115273.1:27147-50263 GCA_010110895.2 Picea sitchensis
CTTGACATTTGTTATACGTTTTTCATTTCCTCTATAACTGAATTTTTGTAGCGCCCAAAGATTTCGTAGTTCACCTCCATATTTCGTAGCGCCACTGTAAAACAATTATGCACATTTCATAGCACCACTTGTGTGTCTGGACAGGTGATTCTATAATTCCATTTATGTGTCTAATATCTATCTAAAAATAACACTTTTTGAAAACCTAAGAGAGGTTTTTGTTCCTTGGTATGTGATGAACAAAAACCTCCTCCAGTTTTCAAAAATACCTTCCCATTTGTTCATAATGCAATGTTTAAGTTAGTCACTCAAAAATTGCAGAAGAGCAATGTGCTCTGAGTAGAAATGAAATGTGGTATTTGAGAGGGGTTTTGGATGATTTTCCAGAAGATTTTTGGGCTGGAAGGGATATTTATGGAAAGCTCATGATGTCTTCTACACAATGGAATCATCAAGAACTACGAATGCCTTTTCAAAAACCATGAAAATTTGACTTGAAGTGAACGTGTACAAAAGTACATGAACCCTCCTATAGCAATGTATTTTTAGAAATTATCTCAAATCATAATACAATATTGTGTGTTAACAACTGGATCCATAGGGGATGGCATGCTCCTTGTGAAATTCCAAGAACATGTAGAACAGTGGCCTTATCCCTCGTCATCTCTATCCAGGAAAACTGTGTGTTTGAGAGAACCTCTGCTCTTTATTTTGAAACTTAAAACTAATTGAAAACAATATGCTCGAGGAACGAGATTTATTCTTCCTAATCCTACCTAATCAACTGCTTCCTCTAGATTAGGTAAAATCATTCTTCCAATGAATCCATACAAATATCTGACTAGCTGGTGAAACTTTTGTTCCGGAAATGATGAATGCATGAACCCAAATTTTACAGAAGTGCAATCCAAAAGGAAAACAAAACCAACCTTCATTCAACAAGAAAAATTTACCTTTTGTACTTCTCAAATACTCCAGATAATCAGCAAAAGGATCAATGAATCTGTAAAGAAATACCTCTTCCTGTTGTTTCATTTGAAGATCAAAAGGTCTCTGCATATCTTCTTTCTGATAATGGCTTCCACCTTCAACTATTTGCAAATCTGAACATGACTGCGGGCGGATTTCACTGCTAATCAAATATTGTTTGATATCTTCTCCAAAAGGAAAGATCAACTGCTTTTATAGCTCTTGGGATACTAGATGCATATCAACAACTTGTTCTTTATCAAAATTTGTGGCATCCTCGATATCGTAGTCAAAACTATTAGAGAAATTTGAATCAAGGACAAATGTTTCTACAATATGACTATCACCAACATCCTCACAATCAGAAGGAATACTAACTGAATGTTGGATATGGAATTCAGATTCTTTACAATAGTTATCAAACATAAGATCAACCAGATAAATATTTCTTTAATGATGATGAAAGATAGTATGAAACTCCTTCAAAGAATGAATGCTAGCAGCAGGAAGGGATTGACACCATTCACGATCATGTTCTTCTAAAGAAAACCTGAACAACTTGATTAGGACATCCTCATGAACAAAACCATGTTCAATCATGCATTTATGAAAATTTAATAAGTTCTCAATGAGATGATCATGCTTGCTTCCTCTAAATCTCAGAAGATAATCTTCCCACTCAGTTATAGTTGACACTAGATGTGGAAAATCGGCTATATTTGAGAAGTCATAGAAAGCATACCTTCGAGCCAAGATATCTTCCATTTTTATGGTTGTCACTTATCAGTTAAGTTGCCAACGGGTTCTTCCTTCATGGAGTGGAGTCACCAGGTGAATGACGCAATCTCGAATATGTGACCAACCCTTGTTCACCATCAAAAGATGGGTCTATGTCGTTCTCCCAGGGAATATTTCTTCACTTCCATCCCCAACAATGACTCCATTTAATGTTAGCTCTAGAATTTGTTCTTAGACATCTTTAAGAGAAAGCCTAACACATCTTGAAATAAAAATGTTTGATTGGGTTTTAGAAATTTTAAGAGAGTTAAAATTAATCAAAAAGACAATGAGGCCATTGGGCATGGATTCCATAAGATTAAAGCTAGAAGGATCATATTCAGGATTCATTAATGTCTAAGATTAAGGATTTTGTTGCTCTCCTTCTATGTGCAGAAAATCAAGTTAACAAATCTTAGCTTCAGGCAAACTATAATAAAAGATTTAATAGAGGAAAAGTAAGATGAAAAAGAAGAATAACTTAGTATATGGAAATCTTTTCTAGATATGAATTAGAGACTTGAATACTCCTATGGAGAAAATTTCATCATATCTTATGAGAAAACCTTCTCAGCACAAAATCATATTCAAGAAGATGGAAAATGAAAATGAACACATAAAATAAGAAACAAATTGATCTTCGACTTTATTATCAGTTGAGGTCTTTACATAGAAGAAGGAACAAGTCCTAAAATACAAACAAAATATTAATTTCTTCTCAAGATTCCTATCGATCTATATTGGATCTTGAAAACTCACTCTCAGACCTCTCGAGTATTTTTTCTCTTCAATAATGCCCCCAACGAGGATAAGTCTCTCTTTTTTTTAAATCCCTTCGATGAAGTAACTCTAGAACTAACTTCCTGGAAATCTGGAACTGATTGCCACTTAACTGCTAGATGTTTTCTTTACATTAAAATTTGGATATTGTTTCCTTAAATTTTTTATCCTCTGTCACCTTCATTTCTTTGTATGTTGACAAGACCACTCTAAATATTGAATATAACTTCTAGAGGAATATTTCCCAGAGCGACTGGATAATTTCCCAAATATCCTGTAGTTGCCAGAAATTTGGAATCTTCATGCTTTGCCACCTGTTGGTTTATGCTTGGGAATCTCTGATCTATCAACTAGCTATAGCTGACATGTGTCGAGGGTGAACATACGCTGGAACTGAATTTTTTGTTGAGGATCAACAAAAACGTGCTGGAACTGAAAAATAGGGAACTGATTTCAAATCTTTAATTTTGAGGAGAATCTTTAAAAAGCTTGAAAACTTTTTAACCATCAAAATATGATGACATCTGTTTGAATGATGCTTGGGTGCTCAGACTTGGAAACTTGACATTTTTTATCGTTTGGAATTTCATTTGTAACTAATTTTTTGTAGCGCCCGAAAATTTCGTAGGCCACCTCCAGATTTCATAGTGCCATTGTAAAACATGTATGCACATTTTGTAGCGCCATGTGTGTGTCTAGCTAGGTGATTATGTAGCACCCTTTATGTGTCTAATATCTCTCTAAACATAACATGTTTTAAAAAACTGAGAGAGTTTTTTGTTATTTGGTATGTGTTGAACAAAAACCTCCTCTAGGTTTCAAAAATACCTTCCCATTTTTTCATAATCCAAGTTTTAAGTTAGTCACTCAAAAATTACAGAAGCGCAGTGTGCTCTCAGCAGAAATACAACGTGGTCTTTGAGAGGGTTTTTGGAGGCCTTCCAAGAATATTTTTGGGCTTCAAGAGATATGGTTGGAAATATTATGATGTATGATACACAATGGAATCATAAATAACTACAAACGCCTTCTCAAAACCCCTAAAAAACTGAATTGAAGTCAAGATGTCCAAAAGTATAGGAACCCTCTTATAGCAATGTATTTTGGGAAATTATCTCAAATCATAATACAATCTTATGTGTTAATAGGACCTTTTTAACCAGTCTGGCTATATGATATTCCTGTGTGCAGAAGGAATATTATCTCTTTTCTACAGTCTTGTCGACCTGCTTCTGTTGGATAGAAGGTGCTTGGGCCAAGGCTATAGTGGTTGTAGTATCCTTATGTTCACCTTTTGAACATATTGCAAAGAAGCTAAATTTTGTAGTATGAGATACTGCCTTGCAGCACTGTTTAGGTGGGACAGGAGTTAGAACCACCTCTGGTATCCTATAGAGATGACCCCCCAAAGTAAAAATGACACTACAGGGTAGAGACTCATAGATAACATGGTGCTTCCACATATATGGTTAGAACAAGAGAACATCACAGACATACAACGGGGAATCATAAAATAATACCTCATCCTTGAAGGGTTGGATACCATATGACAATCGACACTGTTGGATGACACAAAGATCTCGTCCTTGGAGAAGCCACCCGATGTTGTATGGTTGTGGGTGTGGTGTTGTCAGAAATCCCAACTAGTTGACAACCTCTGCTGAGATGAGGTTCTTTCGGCTTCYGCTATCAACAATAAAATGCAGCGGGGTCCCCTTCACCCACATATGTGAATGAAAAATGTGCTCCCCCTCTTCGAGATATGTTGGTTCTTCTGTTTGAATTGTTGTATTCATGACAATAGCAGTAGGGTCTGCATCGATGATCTATATTCTGTCATTATTTTCTTAATCATATTCTGAGTTAGGGTTCGACTCCTTGTCTTTGATTTTGGCCACCAATGACTTTTTTGAGCGACAGTCATCGATGTTGTGCCAGGGGATTTTTTGGAAATTGTACCATTTTCTGGTGTCCTTCGTCTTCCTGTGACCCTTCTTTTCCTGTGGCTTGGACTATTTTTCGGGATATTGTTTGTTAGGGCCATCTTTATCATACTTTGGTTTTTTCTGATTTGCAGACCCAAACTCCTATTTGTTATGGTGCTTAAATTTCTGCTTGATTTTAACATCATATCGATAACCATCACCAAGTGATGACATGTCCATAAAATTCATTTCAGTTTGGATGTGTCTGTGTAGAGCCCCATGGTATTTCAGAACAAATGTCGCTCAGATTCTTTGATACCCAGATTGGTGCGCAAGGTATGGAAGGTATTGGTGAAATCTGGAACTTCTTGGCCCCTCTCTTTCCGTGGTGTGGTACATCTCATATACTTCTCCTCATAGTTACCAACATGGTAATATTGTTCCTTTACTACGTCCACAAAAAAATCCCAAGTGGGATCGACCCCATATATTCCAGACTCTTCTGTTTAACTTTTCTCCCAGTAATTTTCCCACCATTTTTTGACACGGGGTAGAGCTTTAAGGAGTGTGAAGGTGATCTTTTCCCTATCGAAAAAATGGTGAATAGAGAAACAACCTTTTAACAGATTTAACCATTTGTCTAGGGCATTTGCATCTATCTGACCTTCAAATATGAGAATATCAAAATTAACATGTACCTTGAAAGGAGAGGTGCTTCCAAAGTGGTTGTTAGATGAAGATACACATGTTTCTATCGACATACATTGGAGGATGTGGGGGAAATTCTCCATCATTTTGTCCCTCTGTCGTGTGAGAGCTTCCTCAAGCAACATATTGATAGAATCATCTTCTCCGTCATTTTTCTTTTCTTCCGCCATGGATGGTTTATTGGGCATGCAAGAGCGATTGTCTTCAAGACATACAAGCTCGAGACCCAAATTGCTATACTCGGACCTCTTCGGGGACATGCATTGAAAAAATGATCAAGAGCATCCTGCTCTGATACCACTGATCTAGATTATTTTCAGCACGAAATGAGAGCGGAGATATAATAAATAAATGTACAGGGATATCTTTGATATCCAATATTATAACAAAAATGTATCAGAGATGCAACCATAAAAACAAATATATAGTAATACATGATTTTCTATTAATGAGCGAAAATGTACAAATACCGTAAAATATAGAGTGAAAGACTCTTTAGAATGGTGGAAGATTATTTTTGAGACGAGATGTGATGGCTACTCGCATCTGTGAGAAGATGATTTTACAATGAGGCTCCAAAGGCCTTTTTATCATAAACAAAATCCAAAACCCTAACCCCGGAAGATGAAAAGACAATAGTTTTGTCGACCCCATTTTGGGTAGTTTAGTGTATCGACTTCCTCGGGGCGTAACTTTGGCATACAATCTCTGTTTGGGGCGCACGATATCTTGTTGGAAAGATATTGTCAAGGATATTAATTTTGGGGGCTCAATCAGAGCCTTCAAATATCATTGAGAATCTAAATCCTGAAAAACCTTCATTTAGGACCTCAAAATGGCCACGAAAGTTAAAAACTACTAAAAATAGTAAATTACCAAAATTGAAAGAATTTTTTTTTGATCCAATTGGAAAAGGTGGGTGGCCACCGATATCCACATGGATCAGGAGATCAGTTCCATAATAGAGATAGAAAAATTCAATGGCTGGAATTTTGAGCTTTGGAAGCTTAAAATGGAAGATCTTCTTGTAGATCAAGAACAATGGACAATGGTCTATCCAGGTACTCAGCCGATAGGCATGTCAATGAAAGAATGGGAGAAAATCAAAATAAGAAAAATAAGTACAATTCATCTTTGTGTTGAATATTCATTGTTGTTGAATGTCTCAGGTGAATATTCAACCAAGAAACTATGGGACAAGATGGGAAGCCTATACCAGTCCAAATCTCTGGTAAATAAGTTGTTTCTCAGAAAGAAACTATATCTTATAAGGATGAGTGATGGTTATTCATTGAATAAAAACTTAAACATGTTAAATAACATGTTAAGCCAGTTGTCGTCTGTGGATATTAAGATCACTAAGGAGGAGAAGTGTTTCAACCTATTATGTTCTTTTTCAAACTCCTCGGATAGCTTAGTCATGGCTATTGGGAGTAATACAACCACACTAATGCTAGAGGACGTGGGTTCTTCTCTATTTTCAGAAGAAATGAGAAGGAAGAACATGGAAGGATCGACCAAAGATTCTCTAGTAGTGAGAGGTCATCCGATAAACATATATAAAGGAAGATTCTCTGGTAGAAAGTTCAAGTCAAAGGGTAGATCTAAATCCCTAGTTCATTGAACATGAAGATGCTAGAAATGTGGTAAAGTTGGGAATTATAAAAAGGATTGTAAGTCGAAGGATGGATTTGAAGAGCAGTATACTGAGAGAAAAAAGACCCTAGATAAGGGAGGTGATATGCACCTGGCATCAACCAGTACACAGTCAGATCAAGATATTTGGTTGATGGACTTAGGAGCATCCTATCATATGAAACCACATAGAGAATGGTTCTGTGAATATGAACAATATGATGGAGGTGATGTGTTCTTGGGCGATGAATTGAAAACCAAAATTGTCGGACAAGGAAGATTTCAACTGATACTACAACATGGGAGGAAAATAACCCTTCCAGATGTGCTACACATTCCGGGTTTGGAAAGAAACCTGATATATGTTAGAAAGATGAGTGATGCAGGTGTGCATACTCTATTTCAGAAGGATTAGTGCAATATGGTCAGAGTTGTGATGGTCTTAATGAAAAGAGTTCATATTGGTACCCTATACAAGTTGTTAGGGAATGTTGACTCGACTGAATGAAACAACATCATTTCTCCTAAAATTGACTCAACTACGACTCAACTCAACTCAACTTGAGCTAATTCAGTACAAACCAACTCGACAAGACATGGTAAAATCGACCCAACCAGGCTATGGCACAAGAGGATGGGACATGTTGGAGAAAAAGGACTTAGAGCTATGCAAATAAAATTTATGGTCGAAGTGTTTCTTGAATGTGGTTTAGAAGTCAACTTTTGTGAACATTGCATACATGTAAAACAAAGTCGGGTGAGGTTCCCATCTGGAGAGACAAGAGAAAATGAGATTCTAGAATTGGTTCATAGTGATGTGTTTGGCCTGGTTACAGTTCCTTCACTTGGTGGATCCCTATATTATGTCTCCTTCATAGATGATTTTTCTAGGAAGACATATATATATTTACTGAGGAAGAAATCAGAGGTTTTTGAGATATTTAAGGAGTTTAAATCTCTTGTGGAAAACCAGATAGAGAAAAGGATTAAAGTTTTGAGAACTGACAATGGTGGTGAATTCTATGGAAAAGAATTTGATCAGTTATGTAAGCAGTGTGGCATAGCATGCCAAGATACCACATCATATACCTGACAACAAAATGGAGTTGTCGAGAGAATGAATAGAACATTGATGGATAAGGCAAGGAGCATGCTCAGTGGTGTTGGGAACACAAAATAATTCTATGCGGAGGAAGTTGACACTGCAAGATATATGGTAAAGATGTCTCCTTCGTCGGTTCTAGTCGTCATGACTCCACATGAGGTATGGTTGAGTAATAATCCTTCAGTGTAACATCTCAAAGTATTTGGATTTGATTCATTTATGCATGTTCCCAAGGAAAAGAGGAGCAAGTTGAACACGAAGGAAGTCAAATGTATTTTCATTGTATATAAAGAAGGAAGGAAAAGATATAAGTTATGGGATCCTGCATCAAGGAGAACAATGTACAATTGAGATGTGGTATTGAAACAAGACGTAGGTAAGTCTGATCCTAAAGAAGTTGTTCAGACTGAGAATAATTCAGAGATGGTGTGGTTTGAACTGAGGAACAAAGAAGATGATTCAAATGAGTTGAATGAGTCTAAGAAAGATGTGGAACAATAGACTATGATGGTAAGGAGGTCAGAAAGAATAAGAAAAACAATCGAAATGTATATTCCTCCTAACTTCCATTCTGCATTTGTTTTAACTTCCATCGACAATGATCCCAATTCGATCAGTGAGGAAATTGACTCGGAAGAGGGTGAACTCTGGAAGGATGCCATGGTCAAAGAGATGGAATCCTTGCACAAGAATGAGACATAGGATTTAGTCAGTTACCTAGTGGAAGAAAGCTCGTTGGTATAAAATGGGTATTCAAGAAGAATATTAATGTCGCAGTATGAGTCGAGAAGTTCAAATCTCGACTGGTGGCGAAAGGTTATTCCCAAGTCGAGGGACGTGACTTCGGTGAGATTTTTTCCCCTGTTGAAAAACTAAATTCCATTAGAGTATTGATGTCTATGGTTACAACATTCTATCTAGAAATAGAACGTATGGATGTGAAGACAAAATTTCAACATGGGGACCTAGAAGAATAAATCTACATGACACAACCTGAAGAATTTGTAGTAAAGGGAAAGAAAGAGATGGTGTGAAAATTGAAAAGATTCCTTTATGGTCTAAAGTAATCGCCAAGGATGTGGTACCAGAAGTTCGACACATACATCCTTAGTTTGGTATTTATGAGAATCAAAGCTGATCATTGCATATATTCCAAGGAAGAAGGTGGGAATTTCATATATGTAGCTTTGTATGTCGATGACATGTTGTTGATTGGAAACAACATGGACATAATAAAGTAGGTGAAGAATAATTTATCCTCCAAGTTTATCATGAAGGATATCGATGCAACTAACTTCATTCTCAGAATGGATATTAAGAGAAATCAAACAACTAGAAATCTCAGGTTGAATCAGATGAAGTATATTGAAACAGTTCTGAAACAGTTCAACATGTAGGATTGCAAACTAGTGAAGGTTCCAATTCTTGTGGGAGCAAGGATAACTGTTGAACAGTGTCCAAATCCACAAGAATAAATAGAGCACATGCCACGTATTCCCTATGAAAGTGTTTTTAGAAGTATAATTTATTCGATGTTCTTCACTCGACCATATATTCCCCATACAGTGGGAGTGTTGAGCAGGTGCATCTCGACAAATGGAAAGGAGAACTTGGAAACTGTCAAGAGAGTATTCATGTATTTTTGTGGCATGAAGGACTATGCTATATGCTAGCAAGGAATACCTGGAGCTAAAATTGGTAAATTAAATGTACATGGCTTTGTTTATGCCGAATGGGATTGAGATCTATATCGACGAAGGTCGACCAAAGGATATGTATTGAAGATGTTCAATGGAGAAATAAGCTAGATGAGTAAGCGATATGCAATCATAGACTTTCCAACAACAAAATTTGAATACATGGCAGCCGATCATGGAAGCAAAGAAGCGGTACAGCTACAAAGGTTGTGTTCAAGAATCAAGTTTGAGGATAGAGCTATGAAGGTAAGTTGTGACAGTCAAAGTGCAATATTTCTGGAAAATAACCCTACTTATCATTTGAAGACTAAGCACATTGATGTACAATACCATTTCATAAGAGAGATGGTGGAAAGTAACAAGGTGCTACTAGAGAAAGTAGACACGTTGGAAAACATAGCAGAATTGTTGACCAAGTCTATGAGTGTTGTGAAGTTATATTAGTGCAGAGACACAATGGGTATTTCTCCCCTAGGTTGTATGAACGAAAGATCAGGAATATCTCGTTTCAACAAATAAGACAACAAGTGGGAGAATGTTGGGTTGTTATATTCTTTGCAATGAAAGTCTAGTCGAGGTGAATATATTGATGGTCAAAGGTGGAGTTGGATTGAAACCAGGTCAAAGGTAGAGGTAGTCGACCAGGTAAATTTGAAGTCAAAGATATCGACGACAAGAGGTCAAAGTGTAGATGTGAGACAATTGACTGGGGACCAAATTGATCCAAGGGATCAAAAAATTCTCAAACATCAAAGTTATTTAAATTTCTCAAAAATAGATTCATTGTGTATATGTTTTCGTCATGATCCCAATGCAACTCGAACAGGCTCAAATAGAGTCTGTATTCTTGCGATATCGTTTTCTTTCTATTTTTCCAAATAGGTAAAATGTTGAATGTGCAGTCTGTATAGGCCACATGGCAGTTGACTGTATGACCATACAGGCTGACTGGGAAACTGACGTGGTAGATGATTTGGCAGCTAATTTGGCAAGTGAGGTGTTTGACCAATTTGGGACTGACACATGTCCATCTAGGAGGGATAATGGAAGGGTGCCACATGGCCCAGCCTAGGGCCGCCACATGGCACCCCATTGTTGTCATTTAAAAGTTTGGTTTGGAATCCACCAGAGTCAAACTTGTGACCTCCGAACATGGGAAGAGTCTCTGCATAGGTTGGTCCACCAACCTGCCTATGCTATGTTTCTTAACCCATATGCATTAAAATTCTATTTAAGCTTGAATCAACTATTGGTTTGGGCGGAAAAGGGTCAGGGCTTAGCCCCAACCTTGGTCACGAGAATCAACACTTTACCATATGACCAGTAGTGCAGGGGAACCAATGGTTAAGCTAGTGGGTGCAGTATGTTAGGTTGGCGCCATGCCACATGGGGGCCATGTGACTGGGATCTTCGTTAGACAAGGCACTAACCTCCCTAACGGTGCGACAATTTCTCTCAATTTGCAGAAGGCGCATGGTGCTAGTTTTAGGCACAGGAAAACACAGAGATCCAAGTCCAGTCACACATAGGTGCGTTTTGGTGAGAAGGTACAACAAGTTATTGGTAAAAAGTTCCAGGAGGTGTATTTTTCTCAATATTTGGCCAAACCAGATGCAAGAAGAGCCCAACTAGGGGTTTTTGGACATTCTGGAGCCATTGCAACCATCTATTTTTCATTCTAAGCATTGCAAAGCACTGATTTTAACACTTTGAGGATATAATGAAAATGATCCATGGGAATATGGACCAGGAGATGTAGCCCAAGAGAGGGGTGAACTCCTTTATCATTTTGTTGTGTTATGTGTTGATTATGATGGTTGTTTATGACTGTTTGTGTTGTTCATTTTAAGTAAAAACTCATTAATTTTATGTGATTGCAACTTTATGCAATTTTCTAAGACACATACATTTTCCACTTTCAAAATTGTGTACACAAACCTTTTTCATTTTTAGATCAAGTTGGTATCAGAAGAAAATGTTTTTGAAGGCTTGATTGTTTGCAAGTGTTTTGTTTTTTGATGCTTACAAGGTTGAAGCTCACAAGAGGAGAATGGAAATTTGTAGAGCCAAGTTCTAAACTTTCAAGAAGGAGAACAATACAATCACCTCAAGCTTCAAGGAGGAATTCACCAAGTATGTCTCATGAGGAGAGTCATGAAATTCCTACTTCGGAAGAGGAAACTTTCAAAAAATTTCTTAATGATATGATAGATATGGTGAAATTTTTATATGAGGAGAGGAATGAAAGGTTGCAAGGTGAAATATCAAATCCTCCAAGAGGTAATGAATATAGTGGTGATAAGTCTCCAAAAGGGAATGGAGGAAATGGTGATACTCCACCTCCTTCACCTCCATCTTCTAGTTCTTCTACCATTTCACATCCACCTCCAAATTCTCCAAACAAACATGGTAAAATTCCTCCACAAACTCCTTTGCTTAATATTGATATTAAGTTTGAATTCCCTATGTATGATGGAGAGGTAAATGGTGAGAAATTGGATAACTAGATTCATCAAATTGAAGTGTATTGTAGGATATAAAGAATCCAAGATGATGAAACTAAGATTCAACTTGCTTCTCTTAGATTGGAAAGTGCAACACTCATTTGGTGGGAATCCAAGACTCAAGAGGACATGAAGAAACATGGTAAAGTTTTATCCTCTTGGAATGATTTTATTGTTGCAATTAAAATGAAATTGTATCCATTAGCGTGCATGCAGAAAGCTATTATGGATTGGAAAAACTTTAGGCAAGCTAAAGAGAAAAGTGTGCAAAGCTACAATCAAGAATTTAGAAGAAGATCTTTGATTTTGGGTATAGATTTATCTTATCAAGAAATTTTACTCAAATACATTGGAGGATTGCATAGTTATTTGAGACACACAATTCTCATGTTTAACCCTAAAAATATATATGAATTTTGTGTACATGCAACTCATTTGGAAGCAATAGGGAAGAATGCTCCTCAAGACAGAAACAAGAAGCCATTTTTTAATGGAGACAAAGGAAAGGGGAAATTCAAAGGAAATGGAAAGAAGAATTCTTCAGTCAAGAAAGAGGGAGAAAAACTCTCATGTAAACACTGTTCAAAAGATGGCCATGATGAATACCATTGTTGGAAACTTCATCCTGAAATGAGACCCAAAAAGTTCAACAACAAAACTAAACCAAAGAATGTTGCAAATACACAACATGATTTAGGATCTGATTGGGGATATGAAACAAAAATCAAAGCCATGGGTTTTCAATGTAAGGACTCTATTGCAAGTACTAGTTCTTCAAGTAGTAGCCTCAATGAAACTCAACATGAAAAATAAAGAATAGATCTTTTCCACATAAGGGTAATTTCAAAGCATACCAAGATAGATACTCTATTTGATACTGGATCTCAAGAAAACCTCATTTCTGAAGACATTGTCAAGAAATTGCATTTGGAAACTACTCCTAATCCTAAACCATATGCTCTAGGATGGATATGTGACAATGCCAAATTTCATGTGACAAGAATATGTAAACTTGGATTTTCCATCACCGCAAACTTTATAGATGAGGTAGAGGTTGATATTATTCCATTGGATATTTGTGGTATTGTGTTGGGAATCCTATATTTATATGATAGGAGAGCCATCTTTCATCGTCATGAGAACACATATCATTTGTTTAAAAATGGAGTTGATTACATTGTTAGAGCACATACACACTAGTTGAATTTGTCACTTGTAAATGTTGCACAAATGAAGATATTAGTCAATGCTAGTAAGAACTTTGTACTCTTGATGATCAAACCCAAAGACAATGTTGAAAATTAAGATTTCTAAGGTTGTGATGCAAAGTTAAAATATGATTTATATGAGGTTGTTAATGTTAGGCTCCTAACCCGCACATAGGGAGATCAAAATATTTGGATGTAATAAAGGTCAATATTAATAAGGCCTTCCAATAAAATAGAATAAGGAGGATGTAAGAAGACCTAATAGAAGCTTCCGCTTCTAGAAGGATATTCCTCTAGATGCTTCTCTTGATAGACATATTTAGTATAAATAAGGGTCGAGGGTATGAAAACCCTAGCTTGGATATTATTGTAACAGAACGATGCTCGACTAGAGGTTGCACCCTCGAAGAGGCCCGTGAACATTGCTTTCTTAATCAAAGTGTTATTTTTGTTTTTGATCTTATATCATTTATGTGTTATTGTGGAGATTATGCTGGTTATATTACTATTATTCTGCCATTTCTAGCATTTTATTTTTGTTCTGCATATTTATTATATCTGGTATCTTGCAAGTGGTATCAGAGCACTTTCCTTGGCAGAAAATGTGGGAATTTTTTTTTCAGGGTAGAGATGTATTCCAGCATATTTAAGCCACAGAGATCGGTCGTTATGAGCATAAACCCACGGTTGAGGGATTCATACACGCAGGAAATACAAGTGGTTCTTAAGAGCACATCTGTTGGCCACCCTTGTAACCTCTGTTGGTACCCCTTTGAGTGGTAGCACATTAAACAACAACTATGTACGGATCGACCTAGATTTCCTGAATCCCTCTTTAGATAAACCTATCAGTCGTCGGACTGCTATAGTGTCACCGAGAATAGCACTCGGGAAGATACTCCACCGCCGGACTGCTATAGTGTCACCAGAATAGCACCTGAAGATACTTAGTACCGGGTAGTCGTGTAGGCATTTTAATTTGGCGGGTACGATCTATCCTCCTAGTTAGTGCCCGATGATAATGAAAGTATCATCAAGGGACCCTGCATGGATATCAGAGAGCTATAGAACAGGCAAACCCTGAATACCTAACCCTTGGGGACAAAACATAAACAAATTAAAAAAAGACAAGATCTATTGTTGCACAAATGTGAATTCTATATTCTAGTTGTGAAATTAATACAAAATTTTTCCTATTAACAATTTGAGTATTTCATCACTGCAGCATTCTTCATACCGGAGTATAACCACCTGCAAAAAATTTGGATTCATCTCTTTTCACTTATCACATTCATCCATACTTTTCTGAAAAAATTTACCCCCTACCGCCTTTTCAAATATCCATCCTCATGGCCCCATACTGTGAAATAAGATCTAGGAAACTCGCCTTCAACACCTTGCACCGGGTTTCGAGACCCAAAAAGAAGTGAAACAACTTGCTATTGCTACTCTTAATTATCCATCCATCAATACAACCATGCGTACCCTCAATGGAGGAAGTCAAACAAGAACTAAAATCCACCTAGCTTGAATCTGTCGTTGTATCACTCGCACCAAACTCAAGATCCCAAGGTGATGACCCTTTCTTTGAAGCACCTCCCAAGACCGAAGGTGAACATTCCTCCCATTCTCATACCTTTCGGAACCATTAACGTGACCATTTCTTGTGTGGATGTGTGGACTAAATTTGATGGTTCGGCATCAAGACTGTTGGGTAACCCAAATGGAACATTATTTTTCTTTATACAAAATTACAAATGACTTGCCAAACTCCGGTATGGTGTTTCTCCATCTAGATCAAGAACATCGGGTAATGGAGGCAATGGAGAAAACTTCACCAAGGGTATATTGTTTGGACCCAATTTGTGACTCAGATTTATGAACTCCTTGATGGTGGACACCAACCATTTGGGTTGTTTTGACAAAGTTGAAACAATCAGAATAGTAGAAGACTTCATAGTCTCCTTTGAGCTGGGTTTTTTGAACAGAGGGCATGATCGATGCCTTCTTTTGAGATGTTTTATTAGTGGCCTCAAGGAGGAGATTTCAGCCCATGTCCTCATGGCTCTAATCTCTTGAGTTGGGTGGAGGCTACCAAATATATATAAATAAGCACAACATGTTGTATCTTCTCAAAATCGAAAATCCTCCTTTATCCCTCACACTAAACCCGTCACTCCCACTACTCCTCCACCCCATTAAAGATCCAAAAAATCGACCAGTAGTCGACATGTTGGAATGCCAACTCAAAGGCCTTTGTTATAATTCAGATGACAAATATTTTCTGGGACACAATTGTAAGGAACAAGATCTCTTTATGGCCATCTATGAGTATATTTTGTAAGAGGATGTTGAAACTCCCTCAGGTCCGAGTCACCCAAATCACCCACATAACCCTCCCCTGACCCTCCTAAGTAGAACCCTGGCCATTTCCCTTAATGTTTCTCACCCATTTCTCTCCCCAAACCCTCAAGTTAATTGATTACATCAAGTTAACTGGTCACCATTCTGCTGATAGTGGAAGCACCATAATTTTATTCATCACCAAATTGCCCAAGAAATCATTGCTACATCCATGCCGCCAACAATTTCAACCATGATTTCCAATGGTGGTCTGAAGGAAATGTGAAGGGTGATGTAGAAATTCACGCCTTCCATAACCGGTGACTACCACCTAAAAATTCCATATGTTGGCACGTGGGTGTATTTGACATTGTGTTAGTGAAATCGGCTAAGAACTTTAAATTCCATTCTCATGGATTTTAAGGCATTAACCATGCACTGTAATCTGCGTGAAGGCCACCAATATAAATTTTAAGGCATCACTGTTGGTTCACACGAGGTCATTAGTTCCCATCGCATGGAAAATATTCTAAAAAATTTCATTCTAGTGTCATTTTCTGAACTCCATGCCATATAAGAAATGAGACACTTCAAAGCGCATGACCTCAAGCCCTCCTTTATAAACATAAATGGTATTTTCCAATTTCAAGGACTCCTTTCCCGCTGTGCAATTCATGATCATTCCATTCTAGGTAACTGAAGCCTCCCAATATTCTACTATCACCCCTTTTTACAAGAAAATGAAATTGAGAAATGGTCCAGAAACTCCTTAAAGCAGGCGTTATCCACCCTAGTAAGATCCCTTACTCTTCTCCTATAGTCATGGGTCCCTAAGAAGAAGGCCTTGGAGAATGTGTCCCGACTGCCCTCAAATAAACTCCACCATTAAAAGCACAATTTCCATTCCTCACGATGATGACCTTCGATGAATCTGAGAAAACAATTCTTACTAAATTGATCTTCACTCTGCCATCACCACACGATGAAAGAGGCAAATTCCCAAGACTACTTTTCACCATATTTTGTCATTCCCTTTGGCTGTGTAATGCCCCCTCCACCTCCAAAGAATCATGAATCATGTCTTCCATCCCTTGTCTATCATTTTTATTAGTTTTCTTGGATGATATCCTAATCTATAAAAAACTAGACATACCATCTTAATTAAGGAGGACTGCCTTCATCTACCTTCTCAGCACCAACTTTTCCCCGAAACAACAATGTTCTTTTGGAGCCTCAAGTTGAGTACTTGGGTCACCTGGTTGGAAAGGATGGTGTCAGTGAACGTGGAACCTAAAAATATTGAAGCTATGGAAGACCGGCCTCACCCAAAAACTCGAAATATTGTGTGGATTTTTGGGCTTAACAAGGCATTATCACAAGTTTGTTAAGAACTACGTAAATATTGCAACACCTCTCACCGCTTCTCCTAATAAATAACTCTTTCACTTGGACTTCATCCACTTCTCAAGCTTTTTCAAACCTGAAGATCACCATGTGCACCACTCGCTCTCGCCCTTCCGATTTCACAAAGTCCGCTGTGCTAGAATTTGATGCTCTTAGGGAAAGGAACGACATTGTCCTATGTAAGAGGGTTCTAATTTTGGCCACCTTCACCTCAAAGAAGCAACCTGCCTAAATCCATCCGGGAAAACCCATTTATGAAAAGGAACACATTATTCTACATGCCGCTGATCTCAGGGCGCTTCCTTATCTCTTGGGGAAATGCTTTCCAAATTAAGACCTACCATCAAAGCCTTCAAGTACTTTCTGGAACAATACATTTCCTCCTAGGAGAAACAAAAAATGGGTGACTAATCTCTTGATATGATTATGAGATCATTACAAGAAGGAAAGACAATGTAGTATGGATGCATCCGGCCTTAAAATATGAATAAGAAGCATCCCTTTTTCTCTTTTCTCCTTTCATTAAAAAATCTAATTGGCTCCAAGTCAGTGCACTAGGAATGGCTTCCTTTAAGATCCCAAAGTCATAAATGATCCAACAATTACGTAATTTCTCAATGTCTCTGCTTCCCCTGTATACTCTTTTGGCTCCATGATGAGCTTCGACAGGAAGGGTCATTTTGTATTTAAGTAAACAATCAAAGCTTAAATCCATGGTACTTTCCGATCTTCATGCTACACCCACAAGCAATTTGCTGTTCAACAAAAGATATGATAGGATTCAAACGTTTTTTTGGGGATGAAGGAAACAAGTTTATCCATAATTTCTGTCAAGAATGAGGTGTGTCAACGAACAAGGGAGAAACAATCAAATCTTCCGGCACACCACAACCGGGCTTCCTATCTGCACCTATTATTTGGAAGGATATTTATATGGACTTTACACGCCACCCAAATCGGGGAATAAATCCGTACTATAATGGTGGTTGTGTATCGCCTTCCAAGTATGCTCATTTCTCAAGACTTCCTTCAACAATTCATTTATCGTGATCCACAATGGCTCAAATTTTCATGGACTGTGTCTTTCAAGCTTCATGGCGTCGCATCATTGTTTTTTATTGTGACCCAACTTTCAATGAGCAATTTTGGCAAGAAATTCTTAGTTATTGTGAACCCTATTGCATCTCAACACGCCTTATCATCTCCGCATCGATGGTCAAACTAGTTGTCAACAAGTGTTTGGAAACATATCTGAGGTGTTTTGTCTCAGAAAATCAACATCGCTTTGGCTCAATGGTTACCCCTAGCGAATGGTGGTACAACACTTCCTACCATACAACTATCAAAAGAGGACTCCTTTGAAGCAAGATATGGATCGTAGTTTCACCTTAGTTCTCTCATACTTACCGGGTACCTCGGCGGTCTAGGCTGCTGACCAACATCACAGCTCGGGAGAGGATATTATCTGCACTTTAAAGAGAATCCTATTGCACAAAATCACATGAAGCAACAAGCAGCATATCAAGGTCGCTCTGAACACCAATTTGCGTAAGGGGATCACGTGTTTCTGCGACTACAACCATAATAAGCAAACTTCCCTCAAGGCCAAGCATTGTCAGAAGCTAGCCCAAATTTTATGGTCCTTATACAGTTCTCAAGCATGTGGGACAAGTCACATATCAGTTAGCTCTGTCTAGTTAGTCGAAGCTACATCCTGTTTTTCATGTTTCATGCTTAAAGAAGGTGATTGGAACTAGGTGCCAAATTCAAACCAACCTTCCAGAGTTAGCTGAAGAAGGATCCATTTGGCTACATCCAGAAGCAATTTTGGACCAGCGTGAGCGTCGCCTGCATCAAAGAACCATCAAGGAAGTGCTAGCCCAATGGAAAGATACGACTCCAGTAGATGCCACTTGGGAACCAACTACCATTCTGTAGTAGTTTCCACATCTCAAGCCTTGAGGACAAGGTTGTTTTTAAGGGGGTGGACATATTAGGGTCCTAACTCGCACATAGGGAGATCAATATATTCGGATGTAATAAAGGTCAATATTAATAAGGCCTTTCAATAAAATAGAATAAGGCGGATGTAAGAATACCTAATAGAAGCTTCCACTTCTAGAAGGATCTTCCTCTAGATGCTTCTCTTGATAGATATATTTAGTATAAATAAGGGTCGAGGGTATGAAAACCCTAGCTTGGAGATTATTGTAATAGAGCACTGCTCGACTGGAGGTTTCCCCCTCGAAGAGGCCCGTGAACATTTCTTTCTGAATCAAAGTATTATTTCTGTTGTTGTTCTCATATCATTTCTGTGTTATTGTGGAGCTTATGCTGGTTATATTATTGTTATTCTACCATTTCTAGCATTTTATTTATGTTCTGCATATTTATTATATCTGGTATCTTGCAGTTAATGAATATGATGAGATGTTTCAGGAACCAAAAGGATTGCCTCCTAAAAGAGGTATCCAACATGAGATTCAATTACAACAATATTATCCTCCTCAAAACATTAGTATGTACAAGATGTCAGTCATGGAGAACATTGAAATTGAAAAAACAATCCAAGAGTTGCTTGACAAAGGGGTTATCATGCCAAGTACATCAGCATGTGGGTCACCAATTGTTTTAGTACCAAAGAAAGGTGGTACATGGCACATGTGTGTAGATTTCAGATCCTTGAAAAAGATTATGGTAAAGAATTGTTACCCTCTTCTTATAATTGATGATTTGCTTGATCAATTGAAAGATGATAAGTATTTTACTAAGTTGGATTTGAGAAGTGGATATAATTAGATTAGGATTTCTGAAGGAGACACATGGAAGACAACTTTCAAAACAAATAAATATTTTTTTGAATGGATGGTTATGCCATTTGGGATTTGTAATGCTCCTACTACATTCATGAGAGTTATGATGATGTTTTAAGGCCTTTTCTTGATGATCGTGTAATTGTCTACTTGGATGACATATTGATATTTAGTAAATCTCATGAAGATCATGTTAAACATGTAAAGAAATTTTTGGATTCCTTGAATAAAAAAAAATAGTTTTTGAAGATGTCTAAATGTGAGTTTGGAAAGACCTCACTCGTTTACTTGGACATATTATTGGAGGAGGAGAACTGAAAATAGATCCTTCCAAGGTCAAAGTCATTTTGGATTGGACCAGGCCCAACAATGTCACATAGGTAAGAATATTTTTGGGAGCATCCCAATATTGGAGAAAGTTTATTGCTAACTTCTCTTCAATTGTATCTCCATTACATGTAGTGAGAAGCATCAAGCAAGTTTTCCAATGGGGAGGCAAGCAACAATTTTTTTTTAATGCATTGAAGGAGAAAATTAGTTCAACTCTAGTTCTTGCACTTCCTGATTTGAGACATCCATTTGAGATACAATCAAATGCAAGTAACTATGCCATGGGAGAAATCTTGTTGCCACATGGTAATCCCATTTGTTTCCATTCTGAAACTTTTAATGGTGTTTTGATTAATTATCCTACAACTGACAAGGATTTGTATGCATTGGTGCAAAGTGTGAAAAAATGGAAACATTATTTGTTGGGAAAAGAAACTATTATTCACACAGATCATCAACCATTGCAATACTTGCAATCACAAATAAAGCTACAACAAGCGAGGCACTTCAGATGGATGAGTTTCCTACAATAATTCCACTTGGTTATCAGGTATAAGAAATGCATTTATAACAAAGTTGTTGATATTATTTCTAGGCCTATTTTTAGTTCCTCAGTTATTCTTAAGCATAATTCTACAATGCATGAGAGCTATGTTGAACAATATGCTTTATATGTTGATTTTAAAGAGGTTTATACAACTTTGTTTCATTCTAACCAAGTCGAGGAATTGGATTACTATGTGCATGATACGATTTTGTATCAACTTGGCAACCTATGTATTCCAAAAGGTAAAAGAGTCAACATCATAAGGGAAGCACATTCTTCTCTTATTGTTGGCCACTTTGGTGTAGGAAAGATAGTGGTTAATTTGTAAAGGTATTTCTATTGGCCTAAAATGAATGAAAGTGATTCAAGATATGTAAGAGGATGTTCTTTATGTGCTACAATTAAGCCTAGCAATATAAAGTTGGGATTGTATACTCCACTTTCAGTTCCTTCTGATCCTTGGGAAAGAATTTCCATGGAATTTGTAGGGGGGTTAGCTATGTATAAAAAAAATCATGATTATCTTTATGTTTTGGTTGACCATTTCAACAAAATGTGTATTTTCATACCTTGTAAGAAGTAGGTCACATTTGAACAAATGACACAAATGTTCTTTCAACATGTATGGGTACATTTTGGGTTGCCCAAATCCATCATTTCTGATCGATATTCACGATTTATTGGGAACTTTTGGTCAAGCTTATGGGCACTCATGGACACCAAGATGAAATAAAAGCACATCATTTCATCCACAAACTGATGGTCAAACAAAAGTGGTGAATAAAATAGTAGTACATATTCTTCGTGGCTATTGAAAAAAAATCCTAAGATTTGGGATGAGCACCTACACTACATTCAACATGCTTATAAATGGGCTAAGCATTCATCGAATCAAACATCTCCATTTGAGGCATGTTTTGGTTATTTGCCTAAATCTCCTTTAGATTTTATCTTTTGGAAGGATATTGCTATCGATGGTCATTATGACATTGATAGAGTAAAGAAGTTCATTGAAAAAATTCATTTGGTGCATCAAATGGTACAAAAAAAGTTGGAAATGAGCCAAGACAAGTACAAGACAAGACATGAAAAGCATTGTATTGATCACAGTTTCCATGTTGGAGATGAATTTTGGATTTACATTATAAAAGAGAGGCTTAAAGGAGAAGGAAAAAATCTTAAACCAATTAGATATGGACCTTTCAAGATTCTTGAAAATATTGGTAACAATGCCTTCCATTTGGATTTTCCTCCTTATATGAAAATGTATGGAGTTGTTAATGTTGAGAATTTGAGATTGTATGAGCATCCATTGATTGATGATCAAGGAGATGATGTTCTGATTCCTTCCATAGATGAATTCTCACCATAATATCTTTCAAAATTGCATGAGGATACAATCCTTGACAGAAAGATAAGAACTTCAAAACAAGTGAATGTGGAGTACCTTTTTGTTGGTCTTAAAGAAATAAATCCAAGAAAAGATAAATGGATTGAGGTTGGAAAGGTGAGGGAATTGTACCCTCATATTCATATTGACTGAAATTATTCTTTTGGAGGTCCAAAAGCTTCCCAATGGGGAGGAGTGATCCAAGGGATCAAAAAATGTTCAAAAATCAAAGTTATCCAAATTTCTCGAAAAGAGATTCATTGTGTAGATCTCATCCTCACTATCCAAATGCAACTTGAATGGGCTCAAACGAAGTCTGTATGGCTGAGATGTCGTGTTCTATCCATTTTTCCAAACATGCAAAATGTTGACTGTGCAGTTCGTACAAGCCACGTGGCAGTTGACCATATGAATGTATGGGCTCACCGGGTAGTTGACGTGGTAGATGATTTGGTAGTTGAGTTGGAAAGTGAGGTGTTGGACCAATTTGGGATTGACATGTGTCCATCTAAGAGGGTGAATGGAAGGGTGCCACATGGCCTAGCCAGGGGCTGCCAAGTGGCACCCCATTGTTGTCATTTAAAGTTTTGATTTGGACTCCACCAGAGTCGAACTTGTGACCTATAGGCATGGGAAAAGTCTCCACATAGGCCAAGCCAAAAAATATCATGTGCTATGTTTATTAACCCATATGAATTAAAATTCTATTTAAGTTTTAATGAATTGTTGGTTCAGGTAGAAAAGGGTCGGGCCTTAGCCCCAACCCTAGTCATGAGACTCAACACTTTACCATATAACTAACAGTACAGGGTAACTAACGATTAATCCAGCGGGTGCAGTATGTTAGGTCCGTGCTAGGCCACATGGGGGTCATGTGAACAGGATCTTCGTCGGACAAGGCACTAACCTCCCTAATGGTGCGACAATTTGGCTCGATTTTCGAAAGGCATGTGTTGTTGGGTTTAGGCACGGGAAAACACA